>JAODGC010045619.1:0-21295 GCA_027574925.1 Ecitoglossa quadriceps | reverse complement strand
TGGGTTGGAGAATCAATCATTAGTTACTCTAAATTGTAAAATAAACAGGAAACCTTAGATAGCAAAATACCAACAAACTAATAACGTCTTAATTCCTAAATGTCAACATTACGCTGATTCATCGCAATGGAAGGAAGTAAAGTTAAAATAAAAAAGCAACTAACGGGATCGATCACCATTCCTAGGGAGTTTGTCGTCGATTTATAAATAACAGGATACCACTCATCCCTTGTTGTAAACCAAGCAACAAAACTTTAAAAAAAATCGGATTAAATTAGATATTTCTTATTCTTGTCATTGAACATAACAATCATTTTAAACCTGCAACCATAGATTATTATCTTATGTACTTTAATTAACTTTAACCTCTCCAGGCTGCCCATAAACACTCATATCATGCAACAACCCAAAGGCACCTGTTCCCATCTCACAAGGTTTTCCCAACATGAGACACGCCGAAGGATTATGCAACGTGTCCCTCTTTCCTTTCAACACCGCAGATCTCAAGAAAGTCAACGACGACTCGAAGGACATTTGCTGCAGTGGACTAGCACTGGATTCCATCCCAGTCCTATTTAAAGGCTCAAAGCTTCCACCAAAGGTCATATAATCCGCAATCAATGACAAATGCCGTGAATCCACCCTAATACCATATACCTTAAACACATCCCTTACTTCTCTTACCACTACTCTTGTCGCCGCTTCCACTCCGTAAGTATGCGCTACTCTATGAATATCATTGGAGTACAACCTAGTCAAGTCCAACAAATCAGCATACTTGTTCAATGCAGCAAAGTTGACACCATCTGTCCTTAACATCAAGCGATCCTTATCAGTATAGGTAATGGCACGACGTACATCAGGTGTTTCCCAGATAACTGCTCTCGCTGCTACTGCCCGAAGTATTGCAGTAAGGTCAAATTGTTTTTGGCCCAAGGGAAGGTTAAAGGTGAGCTCGCACCATTGGTGGGAGACAATGTCGAAAGTGTAATCCTCGGCAAATTGATGCATGTGGACCGTATGGCTTCTTACAGCAGAAGTCACTTTCTGTGAATCCTGGGCTTCCTTTATTATTTGTTCTTCGTTGTTTTCCTCCGCTTCATCCATGGGTTCCTCGGGAGGTTGGGTAAAATGGTCTTCAGTAGATGAATCATTTTCCTGGGCATCGTTGACTTGTTGAAATCGAGACATTTGTTTGGCGTCTTCTGCATCTTCGGGTTCGTCTTCGGAGGAAACGTCCCCGAGGTCATCAGCATCACGATCTGCTAGTTGCTCTACATCTTCATCATCGTCAGACTTCTTTTTCTGTTTGGATTTGGGTTCCTCGGAAATATTAGCCCTGAAAAGAGAGGAGAGATTAAAATGTCCACCGCATTAAAGAAATCCAATTGGACACACTGGGATCGTCGCAAGTTGAGAGGAAATTGCATCATTTGGTCGAATTAGACCTCCATTGTAACTTACATTTCATTTCTTATCTTGGCCCTCCTTTTAATCTCGTAGAACATCATCTTAAAGAATACCTTCTCCATGAAATTCAAGCACTTCTTTGGTGTGACATTGAACTTATGCTTGTATAGCTTCTTCGGCAAAAAAGTAAACTTCAACACATAGACATATTTCCTCTCCGGTTGCAGCAGCAGCTGTTGGGTGACATCAATCTTCTCCAGTACATCTGCAACCGTCACTCTAGTCAACACTTTCAACAATTTCTCAGCTCGATGACCTATGTTCCTCACGCCCTCCAAAAACGGCACCTCCATACTCGGCGTCTTCAGAGTCTTGGAAGCAATCATGAGAATCTCTCTCAACCGAGGTATACCCAAGGTAACGTTCATCTCACCTCGACCAGCAAAGTGGAACGTATTGAGGGTCATCTGAGTTGAAGGCTCCCCAATAGACTGCGCTGCTAGTAAACCGACTGGATCTCCAGGTGCAGCCAAAGACTGCATTGCCTTCAACCTGAGAGCATTCCGGATATCTTCTGAGAACTTGTTATCATTCACGAGGCGTTCCAATCGTTCATTCAAAACCCCAAAGTTGGCATCCGGTTGAAAACAACTGGATGTCGGGGAAGGAGCATGACGGTCTACAAAAGTGAACTGTTTCTTCACTTCAGGCCCAGCTTGCCTCCAGAGATCAACTATAAATTGGTCTATTTTCATTCTTCCTGTCTTAGGGTTGATTTTCCTTCCTTCCGGCAGAGATGGAGCGACCTTACTACGTACTTCTTTCGAAAACCGCGTAAAAGGTGAAATGTTCGTTGTGAGAGGATCCTTTCCACCACTACGTTTGACCCACTCTTCTATCAGCTGCCTTCGTTTCGTGATAAGATCATTGTGGGGACCATCACAGTTTTTTTTCATCTGATCAATCACACCACCGTCTCCAATGGTCTTGACATTTTCAGCAAGGAATCCTATCTGCTTTTTGTTGAGAAATTGCACCTTGGAGATATCCATTCCATCTTCCCCATATGCAAACTGGATCACACTCTGATCACTATCTCGTACAGTCATATCATACCCAACTTTTACGCCTTCCAGATGTTTGATCAGACACCTCTGGAGGTACCCAGATCTGGATGTTTTCACAGCAGTATCGATCAAACCTTCTCTACCTGCCATGCAATGGAAGAAGAATTCCTGTGGCTGAATTCCAGTCATAAAGCGTCCATCGATGTATCCACCAGCTCTGGGAGAGAAATCCGTCGCTGGGAAACTGGGCAAAGATCTTCCTGAGATCATCAGAGGTGGACGTTTACCCTCCAATTCAATTTGGCCCAACATGCACGAGATCTGCATAGTGTTAACTGTGGAACCTTTGGCTCCTGAAGTAACCATTAACTGCAGATTGTTGGCAGGAAATCGAGAGACTAACCCAGCTGGTAGACACGCCTTGTTAACATCGTTAGTGTAGGAATCTAGCTCGGTTTTGTAGGACCTATCAATCGTGACGCGGAGTTTGGGATTGTCTACTGCTTGGCGTTCAAGTTCAGCAGCTAGTTGTGGGGCTGTAAAGTCCTCCCCGACGTTGAGTGCCTTCCGCATGGCATCGTTGCCAATTTCACGTGATTGGAGAATGGTTTTAGTACGAACGGCATCTGCTTCCTGGCGGACTAAGATGTCTTCTACACCGAGGGTAAATCCTTCAATTTGAAGAAAAGAAGTGAAGAGTTTAGCGAAAGCACTGAGGAGTTTAATGGCACAAACACCACCATAGAGCTCATACATACAATGAACCAAACCATAAGCAGTCGCCCCATAATGTGTCTTATCTAAAATCCCAACCAATAACTCCCCTCCTCTTATCACAACCTCTGCCTCACTCATCACCATGGGATTCTTGAACTCCACCCCACACTCCCACTTTCTCGCGTTGGCATTTTGCCAAGCATTGGGAGGAATTTTTCCACTTGCAGATAAATTAATACCCGCCCTGCCCTTTGGGATAACATTCAAAATCACTGTACTTAACACCTGCTTTCCACTCCATAACCTTTCGGGTTTCAAGATCGCAGGCGGTAATAAACTTATATTATCCAAATTAGAAGCTAAAGCATGATAACACAACTGCTGATAGTCCATCTTTTCAAAGAACCTTCCACGCATGGACATCTTGACCCCAGCAATCATGTGATCCTGGATGAGACCACTCAAAGGAGCACCATCTTTAGGTCCAAGGTAGTGATGTGCAACATTAACAATATGATAACCTTCTGCACGGGCTACTTCATTCTGTGGGAAATGAGCATTCATTTCATCACCATCAAAATCAGCATTGTAGGCTTTGCAATTGGCGTAGTGCAGACGAAGAGTCTTCTCATCTTTCAGTACTCTTGCGGTGTGCGCCATGATTGAAGGACGATGCAATGTGGGTTGTCGGTTAAGGAGTAACACATCGCCATTGTTGAGATGTCGATGGACTGTTTTAAGACCTCGGAAACATTCCTCAGGACCATCTGGAGTTAACAAACGCTTCATGATGGATTCTTTACCAGTATCCGAGTCAGGAATGCGGATAGTTCGACCATTTTCAAATTCAACCTTCACAGCTCTAATAGTAAGCAGATTTAGTAAACACACTTAAATAGTTAGTGACCAATCTTACCCTGGATGCTTATTTGGTCCATTCATAATCAACTTCCGCATCTCCTCAACATTCCACGTGGTGACCGGCACCGGAAATGTGAGATGTTTAGCGAAAACCTCCGGAATACCAATCTCACTAATACTCAGGTTGGGATCCGGTGTAATCACAGATCTAGCAGCAAAATTAACACGTTTTCCCATCATATGCTGTCGAATAATCCCGGCTTTCTTCTCAATTATCTGCTTTAATCCTTGCTCCCCACTGAGCTTCCCCTCGTTATCTACCAGACAATCGACATCAGTCTGTAGTTGATCCCAAGCAAACGACAGCTTCTCCACGGGAGTTGCTCCTCGGGTTGCAGCATACGCAGCGCGAGTTTCTGGTGGAAGAAGATCCACTCCTTGGCCGCCATCTTTCATCGCCATCATCACTGCTTTCAACAGCAAGGCATCTTGATAAACCCTCTTATAAATCGCAGTTTGTGAATGTTCCGACACTCTTTCGTTGACTACATTCAACGGGCGGACATTGCAAGGTGCTACAAGAATAGCATCCATGAAGAAGACATCCGTAGGGTGTTCGGCTTTAATCCCAGCTAAGACCGGAAATAGATTGTTTAAAGTCTGTGTGTCTTCCTTGTAGATCAGCCGGATGTAAGCGCGGGACTGTTCAGGTGTAATTGGTTTGGAAACACTTGCTTTGACGAGATTCTGTGTCAGTTTATCATCCTCATCAACTGTCTGTCGTTCAATTGCGATAAGTTTACGCCGAATTGCGGTAATTTTCTTGGGTGCTGCTTTACAATAGAGACATTTCAACCCACCCTTTATACCTTTCCACACATCATACTGTGTTTTATTCCTGAGGGACTCAATGTTCTTGGTAGTGTCCTCATGTTCATTCAAAGGTGCTGCTGCTAGCAATGCTTCATACACCTTTACTTTCTCAGCTTCTGCTTCAGGGAGTTGAGTGATTGCCTCTGTACGTCCAATTAAGTCCCTCATCATGTCAGCTAGATCTTCTGATTCAACTAAACAGCCCTGCTTTAGGAGTTTAGACTGAATTTCCAATAGATATTTCACACCACCTGGAATCTGAATGTGAAAGCAATGCAAACATGAGTACTTCAACAACTGTGCTATTATCTTGTGGAACAGAGGATGTACTACTGGCAGAGGTAGTGCAATATATCCAAAGTGTCCAGGACAGTCAAAAAAGGTCTGTTGACATGTTTGGCATGGTTCTGCTCTGTCTGAAACTGGGCCTAAAAGAAGATATTGTCAGTGATAAAAGTACTACTTTGTTGAACCTGTTTCTAAATAACATTACCTAGTCTTTTGTCATAAAGCCCTCCTGAAAGCGGATGCCCAAGTTGGTCAAAACTGTTTACTGAACTAATTCGACATACCGCTAATTTTCTGATTTCTTCAGTGGTGAAAAGAGTGAATTGCACTGCTTTAGGTCGTGTACGCAAAACACTTTCGCTAACACGCTGTATACCTTGCGTATTAAAGTGTGCCATGCTGTTTAACTATACTAATTTACAATTTTATACTAATTAATGAAAATTGTTAACGAACGAATACACGTGTTGTCCATTTCTAAGCACATGTTGACAAATACTCGTAGTTGGGAAAATAAGTTGCCTATATATTTTTGAAATAAGATTTTATGTTTATTTTTTTGCGAGTGAAACTACAAAGTATAACATTATTTAGATATTAATTTATAATATAATTGTATGAATTTTTGTTTAATAATTTGTTATTAGTAATTATAAGATTTAAAATAAGCGTTTTTTGAACTTATGTTGTCTAGTGATTTCTACTAAATAGTTGGCATGCTTGTAATCTCGGTGCACTGCTTCCCGCAAATCGTTCTTTTGCATGGCCGTTGTCGAGCTGTAACCACGTGTGGTTGTTATTATAATCCAACATAACGTGTTAATTAAACGGAATTCAGGGTAAGTACCATCCAGAAATTCAGCAGTTCCCCGCTCAAAACTCTGATAAAAACGTTTCACACGAGCAGTCCAGGGAAAAAATTAAAATTCAACCGAAGTTCTAACCAACATAAACAATCCCGAAAACTGCTGAATGTTTCTGCATATTTCTGTGGACTTTTGCAACTGTATCTAGTGAAACTACACTTTCAACGCTAATGAAAGTTTTGTTTGTAGATGCCTTTGGCCGTCGATCTTTTACATCCAAGCGCGGACAAACAGCGCCGCTCACACAAGAAGAAGCGCCTCGTCCAGCACCCCAACAGCTTCTTCATGGACGTAAAATGCCCCGGCTGCTACGCGATCTCCACGATCTTCTCACATGCCCAATCCGCTGTACCCTGTAAAGGTTGTTCCACCATCCTGTGCACTGCCACCGGCGGCAAGGCGCGACTTACGGAAGGCTGCAGTTTCAGGCGCAAGCAGCATTAATGTAGGACAGAATGATGCTGTATTAAGATTATAAAAGTCAAATCTGTATGAACCCAACTTGTTTTCTAAATAAAACATCAATGTGATTGTGCAGACAATTTTCAGCAATAAATTCTTTTAAGTTTTATCAGTACAACATACTTGATAGATGATCAGTTCTTTGTGGATATTTATTATATATATATATATATTTATTGTGTTGCAAGAATCATGAAAGAATATTGCTTTAGGTAGTACGACAAATTGCGCAATATTAACTAAAACACGTAACGACCAAAGTTATCATCTTTGAAAAGTGAGGAGAACATAACCAACAATTCAGTTTTCTAGCAAAACTGTTTTTTAAGTACTTAAATATTTATGATTTCCAGTTACTACTTCAAAATGTACCAATAGTGCTTATACCGGATCCCTTATCCTGTTACAGACCTCAACTTCGGCTTGTTACCTTCTGGTAGGTCTAAATTCGAGACCTGATTTTGAGACTTCGGCTTTTTAATACCTCTGAAAGTACCGATGATAAACATACGCGGAAAGGTGATATGAAATCACGGCACCTCCTTCAAGAAAATGTAGTCATTAAAGTGAAAATCTAGTTTTGATTTGAGATACATGCTAACTTACTTCTTCACTTGTATGACATGGAAATACAAATGTTGTAAATATTTCAGAAGCTACCAACTTCTGGGGTCTGAAACTTTGAAGATTAAGTAAACTGGATCACTTTTAATAGAATGGCATTAATTTTTTATTGAAAGTCCAAGAAGTCTTGAAGATATGCTTGGCCCATGAATCCAATCACAGTTTTTTCCAATTTTCTGGAAAACTACTAATACCCTGCAGACACAACTTTGAAGACTAAGTTAATAGATAGTTTCTAGTAGAATGGTTCTATGCTTTTGCCAAAAGTCCAATAAGTATGAAGGATACCGCACCGATGACGTCAGATCATATTTCCGATTTGTGTAGAAACTAATTCGAATTCAACGCTGCCCGTTTATATTTCTTAGTTTTTAGACATCCCCCTACCCAATGATATCATTTAAGTCAATATCATGGAAATTATGGAAAGGTCGAGGGGTATGGTTTCTAGAGGAGGTGCGAGAAAGCACACCTAAGTACATCCGATTCGCGGTTCAGTTAGACCCAAGTAAAATGCTGTTGATATTTAGAAATATCTCGAAATTTCTGCCAGGTATATTTTCAGGTGAACTGTAAAGTTGTTTGTGAAATTTTGTTTTTTTCTTCTGAAGCTATATTGCATTTTATCAGTTTACCAAAGCAAATGTGTCCAGCAAATACAAATCAGGACACTTTTTTTGAATTAGTTTGCTACACATAGATGCACATCTTAAGAATACGGGGAATGTTACATCAAAAACCACTCAGGACCACTTTAAAACTATCACTAAGCATTACGAATAATCTGATCATATGCTTGGAAAATGGCCGCTGACACTTCCGTACTCTTTGTCTTCAAACTCAACGTCGCATGGGAAACCCCAGGCTGTAACTTCAGCTCCAACAGAACCCAGATATTATTCGTCAGCTTCAAGCTCTGATATAACATGTCCTGCCCTTCCACATTCCTCTTTGCAATTGTAAATATATTATTCGCCGTCATCCTCGCTGCGACAACATCCGCAGTACCTCTGATATCACTCAGCGTATACTGCACCTCATTAGCAGCTGGAATGTCTTTCCATGTTGTCAAGAAAAACCTCTTATCCAGCTGACCGTCATCTGCAAAAAGTATCTGGATAGGTACGGCGCATGCATAATAGAACACATCGACATTATTTTTCACAGCGACTTGAAGGTTCGTCAATGGCTCCATACGCTGTACAGGCCCTGATGTGTTTAAAGGAAGAGCATGCTCTAGAGATTGGCCTGGAGGAAGAGCTCCAGCATTGATGGGAGCAGCTGGAGCAAGACCAAAGCTATTTTTGTTGAACTGAACAGCAAAGCCGCTCATCGCCTGCATGGCTTTGTTCGTGAAGGTCATGTCCATGTACAGAGCGCCACTGCGACGAGAGAATGTCCCCCAGATCTCGAGACCTTTGCCCTTTTCGGCTGGAAGCCAGCAGACTTTCGATGGGGTGTACATTGTAGGTGTAGTGGTGATTCCGAAGATATCCCCGAGAAGACCAGTGGTCGTAGGAGCTGGAGCTGGCGCAGAAGTGGCTAAATCACCACCTCCCAGCTAGAAAACAATCAATCGGCAACAATAAAAATCTGAGAGAGAAAAAAGTAATACATACCAGAATATCCAAACCACCTCCCAACAAATCCACATTACTCGTCGTTTGAGGAGCAGTGGAAGGTGCTACGGTGCTACCACCAATATCCATCGACAATAAATCTCCAATTAGACTATCCTGATTGGGTATAACAGTCGCCTCTGCCGAAGCAACCCCTTCATCAGCAGACCCTTGCCGCACAGGTAATGTCTTCCTAATTCCTGCACTCCTCCCTTCCACGAATGCAGTTGGTGGTTTGTGGTACACACTTGCTAGAGATGCAATATGACAGATCAACTCATCCAACAAAGTTGGTTCCAATAAGTCAGTTTCCTCGCTGATTAGTGGTTTATCAGCAAGGACCACTTCTTTGGCAGCTGCTGGATCTGTACTCAACAAGCGCCAGTAAATGAAACCACGATCACGTAGATCTGGATTGTCGGAGTCCTGAGTTGCCAGGCTGAGGACATGTTGGACTAAGGATTGAGTGTGAGTTGGACGTTTGAGGAAGAGTTTGACGACTGCAGTGAGAAGTTGCAGTTGGACTTGGGCATTTTCATCAGCGAATCCTTCGAGGAAGGAATCAAGGAGTTCATCTGCGTTGTCGATACGCTCAGCGTACTCGCCAATGATCCAGACCATGGAGGCTTTGGCTTCGGGCTCATCCAAAGTGTCTAGGTTTTCGCAAAGAGTGGAGATGATGCTTTCATATTTGTTAGGATATTTTCTGCAAAAAAGACGAAAGTGGCCGAATTACCAAACATGGGAGAAAAACTTTGCAAGAAAATTCTTCTCTACTACCCCCAGCTACCAAAAATATTTACAATGCCACATTACATTCCAACATCCTTATAAAATACAAACTCCCTCAACTTATATAAACGATTAAAATTTCAAATTAACTTAGAAAAATTACGAAAACAGTCAAACAATCAAAATAAATTTATTCAATCCCCTGCAATAATCTTCCCGCTTCTTCAAGAGCCTTCTCAAGTTTCTCCACTGCTCCCCAATCATCAAACAAATTTATAACCAGCCCCATATGGGTCTTGCTTAGATAAACTCCATGTTGATCGCGGCAAAGCCTAAACACAGCTTCCTTCTTTGTTCCCTCAAGTCCCAACACTTTCCTGGGACTCTCCATGGAACTAATACAATTGAACAATGGTCTCTTCATCAAAAACTCATGAACCCTACATGCCACCTTCTTCAAATTCCAGTGTCTTGCTCCTTTCACCTCATATGCTGCTATGAATGCCTTCGCCAGGAATGCCGGCAAAGCCGCGGTGTAAATATAAGCCTTACTAGATAACTGTTGGGCATCAATTGCACGTGCAGGTCCAACACTATATCCTCCAACAACTCCCCAGACTGCTTCGAGGCTACCAACAACCACATCAATATCTTTAATAGAGATCCCAAAGTGCTCCAAGATACCCCCACCGGTTTCACCAAGGATACCAAAAGTAAAGGACTCATCAACAATGACTCTAATTTTATGTTCCTCGCAGATTTCGAGAAGAGGGACCAGATTACAGATACGACCAGACGTGGAGTAGATGCCCTCGACAATGAGGAACTTCCTTTTTGGCGTGGGACCTGATTTTATGAGCTGTTGGAAAGATGTAGCGTCTTCAAAGATGACCACGGAACATTGGACGATTGTAACTAAATAATTCTGGAGCTCGGGACAGGTATCCACATGTATGAAAACAATGTCTTTGATGTCAAGGTAAGCAGCGACTACCGAAGGAACAGTTAAAAATCCCCATGCGTAGAGCAAAGCACATTCTGCTTTGAATGCCGAGATGATCAAATCAACTGCTTCTAGGTGCGGAGTGCTTGTTCCGAAGAACGCAGGAGGTCCACAAGAACCAACTCCAAATTTCTTCACAGCTGCAATTGCAGCTGAGATGACAGCCGGATGTTTGCTCAAGGACAAAAAGTCTAGACGTACAAAGTCAGTTTCAGAAGAAGCGACTAATTGCTTTGTATCAATGCGGTGCCTAGGGAATTCATTGACTAGAGGTTCTGGCTTAAACTGGGACAATCGATGCTGTTCAAGAATTTCCGCCTGTTCTTCCCGGAACTCCTTGTAGTCAACGTAGACCTTATGGACGATAGAATAAATGACGAACAGCCACGCAACTCCCACGACTGAAAACATGCAGTACACAACCAAAGGGACCTCCAATTCCATTATCAGAACACAACACAAATTTCAACCGACAAATGACAATTTGAAAATGTTATAAAGCCTCAATAAAAGTGAAACAATTGTCTGTACTAACCTGAAAATATCCTTAATGACAACAATAGCCTCCTGCACCACATAATTCACTTTGGTCTGGATCAAATCCAACAAAGTTGAGACACATCTCTCTGCAGATGGTTCTACTTTAATAGCACATCTTCCAATGGCTCGCACAGCTTTCCTCACAAAATCTACATCCACCTCAGTAGCATATTCCTTTAACTCACTCAAAACCTGTGCAATATTAGCTTGAGAAGCCAATCGGATCATGATATCCAACTTTTCCAACTTCACATAGATAGGGTCGTTATATTTGACAAAAAAGACTTTCATTTCATGCTTGAGGATATCAGGCCTCTTCTGCACAATAAGATTAATGTTGCGTAGAGCGACATATTGTACTTCAGGTTCACTGCTTAGCAGTGTCACCAAAGGAGGTGCTAGTTTCTTAGCCAAAGTCGCGCAGAAATCCGCATCGTTAGCCAGCATCTCCATCATCTTCATTAGAACTTTGACTGCTGAGAGAACAACAGCAGCATTGGCATGTGCAAGCCTTGGGGTAATTCTCTCACAGATACTCTGAGCTTCCCTTTCATCTTTAGGTGAGTAATTACTGAGAGAATCCAGGATAAAAACTTGTCCCCATTCTGTGCACTCATTAAGAGCAGTCAGTAACTTGTTGATAGTGTTTGTGTTAAGTTCGACTAAAGGAGCACCAGTTGGACTGTTCTCGTTGATTTCGCTTAATGCTGCAACTGCGTTTGCCACTACCATTGGATTGGAATCACTGAGTAAATCTTTCAATTGCTCCAAAAAGCCTTGATCCTCTACGAGACCTGAAGAAATGTCGTAGAGTTTCGCGACGCAAACAGCTGCAGTCTTCCTCACATAGGGATCTTCATCTTTGAGACACTTTCTTAGTGGCTCACAGAGATATTCTGTGATCTTATCAACACGAATACAGCCCATTGTACGCACCGCAAGTGCGCGAATCAACGGATTTGGATCTTCACAATCTTTCACAAAAGTGTTAACTGCCATGATTGCCATGTCAGGCTGCGATTTTGCGTAGTTCATCAGATATAAATAGACAAGTTTCTTAAGCTCCAAGTTATCTGTTTGCATGCAGTTGACCACATCAGGAAATAGTGCAGAAACATCTTTCCCAACAGTCATACTTGCAATGACCTAGTAAAACAAATGAGTTACTACTAGACTAAACTTGGCAACTATAACTACTTGATTAACTATTTATTGGAGTTATTTAATAAGGAAGTTTCTACCTTTTTAACAGCTTCTTTCTTCTTCTCTTTTTTATCATTGTTGAGCTCTGATTTAAGCTCGAAAATCTCGCCCTTTTTGGTTGTGGTAAAGTACTTGGAGTCTGTCATGGTGTACGCAACTCGCACGCACTTTATTTGGTTGGAAAACAATACAATCAGTGAGGATTGTTAATTAATTGATTTAATATCAATTTGCTGCACTAAAAACGCAGAAAACTCCCACTGATTTGATGACGCTGCCGGAAAGAACTGCTGACAACTGCAGACGGCATGTCAAATATAAAGTTGGCAGTTTCTTTGTCTAGTGAGGTTTGGAGATAACGAAAAAAAAATATATTAACATAAAATATGTAGAAATTTGTTTTCTTTATTATTGTTTAACTAATTTTTTTGCATTGCATTTAATAGTAATGATGATTTATTTAAAGATTTAAATTTGATTGTAAACTAGTGTGGCGACCTCTGCATTATTATTGAATAATATATATTTTATAGCTTGTTTCTATTCTGATAATTATACAATAATTTAGTACCAAATTGTATTTTTTTTGTGCTATTGTATTTTACACACTTTTTTTAAAATCTTGGAGATTTTATAAGCTTTGGTAGTTTTGAGGAAGAATATTATATTATTGCTTTGTTTAGAGACAATAGAGACTAATCGAATTAACATACGTGGAATTTTTTTTTTATATTATAATTCAGTTGAGATTGTTTGTATTATGTTGTTATAATAAGTCATGAATATTTAACCATTTAAATTTGATTTCGTTAGTGGCGACCTCTGTACCATTGCAAATCAAAGTTTAAATCTTTGACACATTTAATTGATTGTTATTATTTTCGTTGTTTAGTCAATAATTTAGTGTCTAATTGTATTTGTTACTGTTTTATTGGACTTTCTACAACTTTTCTTAGTACTTTGGAGTTCATATACGCGTCGGTAGTTTTGGGGAAGAAGAAATCTGCAGTCGCGTGGGCCCCACCTTGATAAGATAGCATTGGTCTGGCTTTAACGGTTAACCGGCACACCCGGCACGCAAGCCGAGCACATTTCATGCGCATTCTCTGCGGTTACGCTTTGTTGGTGTGGTAATGCCCGCGCGTGGTAGTGTCGCGCCTTGCATCACCGTCCAAAAATAGCTGGACCTCGTCCCGTTTCGCTGGTGTTCCCCCGCAAAGCAGCGCAGCACAAGCTCAGAAACGACCCACGTTTCGTGGACGACGAGCACGTTGTAGCAAGCCCAGTGTTCACCATCCACCATGGCAACGCGTAGCAAAAAGTCCAGCACGCCGGCGACGCAGAATGTGCCGCGACCAGAGTCGCCACTATCACCTACCCGGCACTCACGCCTGCAGGAGAAAGCCGACCTCGCCAACCTCAACGACCGGCTAGCATGCTACATCGACAAGGTAAGATACTTGGAGCAGGAGAACCAACGGCTGACGCGCGAGGTGCAAACCTCGCAGGAGACGGTCACCCGCGAAGTGTCCAACATCCGCTCCATGTATGATCATGAACTGGCCGATGCTAGGAAGCTCTTGGATGAGACCCATAGAGAGAAAGCAAAGCTGGAGATTGATACCAAGCGGCTCTGGGATGAGAACGAAGACTTCAGAGCATCACTGGCGAAGAAGACGAAGGATCTCGCTCTTGCGGATGGGTCAGTAAGAGCGCTGGAAACTCGCGCGAATGACGCGATGCATAAATATCAACAAGCCTTAGGAGACGCCAAGAAGTTCAAGGACGAAGCGCGTGACCTCGAGAGGGAGCGTGACAAATTCCGGAAACAAATCGAAGAGTTACGTAAGCGCCTCGAAGAGGAGTCGCTAGCTCGTGTGGATGTTGAAAATAACAACCAGAGTCTCCGTGAAGAGCTCTCTTTCAAGGACCAGATCTTCCAGCAACAACTCACCGAGACACGCACTCGGCGCCAGGTGGAAATCAGCGAGATTGATGGAAGACTTGCCGAGCAATATGAAGCCAAGATGCAGGAAGCTCTGCAAGAACTCCGCGATCAATACGAGTCTCAAATGGCGAACAATCGCCAGGAAATTGAAGTCTTGTATGAAACCAAGATGAAAGGGTTGCAACAGGCTGCATCCCGCAACTCGTCAGCAGCAGCTAATGCTATTGAAGAGATGCGCTCGGCTAGATCACGCATTGATACATTGACAACTCGTATTAATGAAGTTGAAGGACTCAATGCAGCTTTAGGCAACCGTGCTAGAGACCTGGAGCAGACGATGGAAGCGGAACGTCTTCGTCATGCTGAAGATTTAGCTATTCTTGAACATGAATTGTCAAGGTTGAGAGATGAGATGGCGCTACAGTTACAGGAATATCAGGATTTGATGGATATTAAAGTCTCATTAGATTTGGAGATTGCTGCTTATAGGAAGTTGTTGGAGAGTGAAGAAGCCAGGCTGAATATCACACCAGCTGGTGGTGCTGAAGTGTCTTCAACTAGCTTGAGATCGTCCAGAGGTGCTAGTACTTCTAGGAGGACACCAGTTCGCTTCGGACCCGGTGGCAAACGAAAGAGGACTCTGCTGGATGAAAGTCAGGAGTCTTCATTGAGTGACTTTAGCATTACATCAAGTTCAAATGGCGACATTGAAGTTGCTGAAGTATGCCCAGATGGTAAATTTGTAAAAATCCATAATAAAGGTAATCAACATTTTCCTTATTAAAATACGGCGACTAACTCTTGTGTGTTTAGGAACCAAGGAATTGGCGCTTGGTGCATGGCAAATTATTCGTCGGGCCGGTGACGCTGAAACCACCTTTAAGTTCCACCGTTCTGTCAAAGTGGAACCCAGTGGGATGATCACCATCTGGTCTGCGGATGCTGGCCAGGAACATGATCCACCACATAGTCTGGTAATGAAAGGAATGCGTTGGGTGGTGGCTGATAATATGACTACCATCATCATCAATTCCGGTGGAGATGAGGTAGCAACTTCGGAGCGTGTCAGGCGTCAAATATCCAGCTCAGCATCACGTCATCGAGAGTTTGGATATTTAGGAGAGGACCTACATCATCAACAAGGAGATCCGCAAGGCGACGAAAAGTGCCGCATTATGTAATGAAGTACAATAGTACAACGTACGCGTACATACAATTTATATTAATCTATGTAATCCGAGTATTCTCTGGTAGCGTCTCAATGACGATATTCTTAATTTCACATTAATTCTTGCATTTACGTAAGCGGCGCCACATTTCGTCCAGCTGCAGGGATGTGGCGTCGCTTAAGAGAAATCCTTCTGCTTCCGGCGTTCGAAAATGCAAGCCACATGATTTCGTTTTCCTATAGGATTAGCGTTAGTAAGACGTTGAGTATTTTTGTTCCAAGCAATAGCCTAGCGATGTGTATTGTGTTCAAACTGCTTAAGTCGTAATTTTATGTACGATGTAACTTTAATGAATTATGGATGAGCGCGTGCTTTGAGCACCAATCGCGCACAATTGAAATGATGCTAATGAAGTCAAGTGCCTTTTCGAAAGCAGAAAGCAAGTATAAGCACAGAGCAACTAATCCTAGGAATTAGATTTAATATATATCTTATATACAATTATTATTGCTAGAGTTTACTATGTTTACAATCAGTTTTTTTCTCATTTTTTATTTGTGGATCGAAATAAATCGAGATATTTTGTAAGCGCTGTATTCGATGGGCGATGGAATGCGAGGAGTTCACCTTCGCATTTACTATATTTGATGTTTGCTTAAGGATTAGAATGGTGCGTTTATTTGTGGAGCATGTCATTGATATTTACAGTGATGACGGCATTCGGGAAAGTAGAATGTGTGCAGTGAAAAGGAAAAATGCGTTGGAGTTCGTGTAGTCGGCACTTTGGTTTAGTTAACTTACATTAAGTAGAGAGGCCAAAAAATACACGTATTTATTATTTTTACAGGATGATGACCCTTTCTTACCGAACACTGATCAAATTTAAAAATCAAGTTGCGTTACTTGTACACAATTCTCACCGTTTATGCCGTTCCAGGGATCAACTAACTCAACAATTTCTTGCAGATTTACTTCTCAACATTGTCTACACCAGTTTTTATTGTGTTGCTTTTCACATCATTCAATTACAATTGGACCTCATCATCTACTTAACTCAACAGTTGAAAAATCGTCATGTCCCTATGCCAGACTGAGCAGAGCAAGAAGTCCTTTGATCGAATGGAAATGTGTCCTTCCTATTTGGTATATTTTTTTTATTAAAAAATAATTGACGGCACGTGTCAGGTTGACAATAGCGCAATCACGCTCGACGTTAATTTACAATATGCGTCCCATTCTATTAAATTACGTTAAATTGCGCTTTAATTTCGGTTTACCTATTGCTAGTTTATAAGCTCATATGTCCATTGTGAGCGGAGATGTCGGATATGGCAGTTAACGCGCTGCTCGTTTCATTCGGGCGTAGACTAAAAGTATGTACATGCTAAACAAAGTTGGGTTCCATAGGGATATAGATTAGGTATTTATTTGTTAGCGAAATAGGGTTGTTAGAGGTGTTTATGAGTACTTAATACCGACGACCTTTCGCAGCAATCGTCGTTTCTATCCATCCCAGATCTGGTTGGGAAAAGACTCCCAACTGGTGTTCGTTTTTACAGCCGGTATCCCAGCTGAAGATACCGTGCAGGGTGTAGTGCTGGCCGTCCTCAGTGCAGGCTAAAGCTGAACCGTGGTCCACTTTGCACTGGTCTGCTGTGGATGAAGCGCAGTAAGTACGGTCGCCAAGGCGGTTAATCTGCTCGGGGAAGTTGTTATACATGCTGGCACTACATTCGTCAGCGGAGACGAGATCAACGTCGATTGTACGCATTATGGCATCTTTGAGATGAACTAAGAAGCGTTGGTTAGATTATGATTAACTTTAATATTGTTGAATTGGAGGGGTAAAACTTACTTTGAAGAACTTTCTTGCCCCATCCAGTAACGATGCATTTTCCAGTTGGTTGTTGACCTAAGGTTGGTAAACAAATACTTGCGATATTCTTAGTAAACCTGAGCTTTTCTTCTAAGAGCAAGATGGCGACATCATTCTGGAAGTTTTCACGATTATATCGTGGGTGAGTCACAATTCGAATGACTTTGACAATTTGGAATGGCAGTGGTTCCTCATCAATTCCAAGTTTCCATTCACCGCCCTTAATAAGAACATCACTAGCGTCCAATCTGGAAATAATTGGCATTTATAATAGTTTTCTTTCATGGTGATTAAAATCATTAATTACCCTTCTACGCAGTGTGCTGAGGTCAGCACAACATTCTTTCTAATAATAGCACCGCCACACAGTAAACTCCTATTGGAATCCCTCAAGATCATCGCTTGCCATGGAATCTCAGCAAAGTGTGCATCCAAAGCACCAGGTCCGCGTGGCTGGCTATCTGAATGCCTCAATCCACATTGCGGTTGTTGGGGTACTTGCGGGTTGTACAATTGGACATCAGCATTAGAACGGGTTAGACGGTTGTTGCGGACCTCGGGAGTGTACTGTCCTAAGCTAGGGTCCTCACGGTATTGACCATTGTCGATACCGTTGACGAGATTTGCTGACGGCCATGGGTCTTTGTAGTCTGCGTCACGGCAGCATTTTCCTACAATGTTAGATTCCTGGTCTTGACAGTCCTGGAATCACCAATATTGTTGTGTTACTTGTATTGGTTTTGTGGGTTTTAAGCGTTTCTTACTGTAAGTGGTACTCTGGAGAATTCCTGCTCTTTGGTAAAAACAACAGGTACGGAGGAAATAAATCCTTCAGCTGTACAGTAGATTTCTTGCACGCACTTAAGGGCAGCTGCACAACCAGGAAGAATACCTGGTTCTCCTGGGGTTGGACGTGGTGTTGGACGGATAATGGCAGGATCATTGTCATTGGAGGATGGTTCGTTGTCGGGTCGGGGAGTTGTTGTTGTGGTGGCCTGGTAGATAACATTGATGCTCGATCCAGCGGGATCCACGGGAGTGTTGAAGACGGGCGTTGGTTTTGGGTAATGGTAGCCCGGCGTCACTGATGGACGCGTCGGGCGTGTGACACAAACACCATTTTGGAGATAGGTATTACCTGTACAAACAATAGGCTTAGGAGTAATGGTAGTGGGGCGAGTTTGGTATTGGTTGTTAACGTTGCCTGACGACGATGGTATAAAAGGGGTTTCAGTGGAACGAGGCAGGCATTGTCCGCGGATGAGTTGCGTGCCTGGTCTGCAGGTGACTGGTTGTGTTGGAGGTTTAGTTGTGGGTACTATGAAAGGCGGGTTTGGTTTAGGGTATTTATAGCCAGTGACGGCCGTTGGGGTTGCTTGTGTGGGACGTGAAATACAGCGGCCGTTTTGAAGGTAAGTGTTGCCAGTGCATTGGATTGCAGGTGGGCGTGTGGGTTGTGCAACGCAGACACCATTTTGTAGGATAGTGTTTCCAGTACAGACTGGTTTAGGAGGTGGGGTGGTTTTAGGGACACATTTGCCATTGACCAGATAAGTGTTTCCAATGCAGGTAATTTGTGGGGGTATAGTAGGGCGTTGAACGCATTGACCATTGACCAAGTAAGTGTTACCAATGCATTGAGACGGTGGAGTTGGTCTAGAAATGCATCTGCCATTTTGTAGAATTTGATTGCCTGAGCAGGTGATTTGTGGAGGAAGAGTTGTTTTAGGTACGCAGCGTCCATTAACAAACTGCTCATTATATCCACAGCTTGGTTGAGGTGGTGGGGTAGGTCTAGGAACGCATTTACCATTCTGGAGAATTTGGTTAGCAGAACAAAGAATTTGTGGGGGTTGGGTTGGTTTAGGTACACAACGGCCATTCACCAGTTGTTCATGGAATAAACAGCTTTGTGGAGAAGGTGGAGGGGTTGGTTTAGGAACGCATCTGCCATTTTGGAGGATTTGGTTCTCAGAACAGGTAATTGTCGGAGAAGGAGTTGGTTTAGGAACGCATTTTCCATTGACCAATTGTTGATTAAAATTACACCTTATAACGGGTGGTGGAGTGGTCTTTGGTACACAACGTCCGTTAATTAACTGTTCATTATATCCACAGCTTGGTTGAGGCGGTGGAGTAGGTCTAGGAACACATTTACCATTCTGGAGAATTTGGTTAGCAGAACAGGTAATTTGTGATGGTGAAGTTGGCTTGGGTACACAACGTCCATTTACCAATTGTTCATGGAATAAACAGGTTTGTGGAGGAGGTGGAGGGGTTGGTTTAGGAACGCATCTACCATTCTGAAAGATTTGGTTAGCAGAACAAGTGATTGTCGGAGAGGGAGTTGGTTTAGGAACGCATTTTCCATTGACCAATTGTTGATTGAAATTACATCTTATAACGGGCGGTGGAGTGGTCTTTAGTACACAACGTCCGTTAATCAACTGTTCATTGTATCCACAGCTTGGTTGAGGCGGTGGGGTAGGTCTAGGAACACATTTACCATTCTGAAGGATTTGGTTAGCAGAACAGGTAATTTGTGATGGTGAAGTTGGCTTGGGTACACAACGTCCATTTACCAATTGTTCATGGAATGAACAGCTTGGCGGAGTAGTTGGTTGTGGTACACATCTGCCATTTTGCAGAATTTGATTACCGGAGCATGTGAATTGAAGAGGTGGACTTGGTTTGGAAATGCAGCGACCATTAATCAACTGCTCATTATATCCACAACTTAGTGAAGGAGGAGGAAGTGTAGGATTTGGAACACACCTTCCGTTTTGCAAAATTTGGTTATTAGAGCAACTAATCTGAGAAGGAATAGTGGGTCTAGGAACACATTGTCCACTTTGGAAAATTTCGTTAATAGTGCAAGTAATTTGTGGTGGTGGTGTTGATTTAGGAATACAGCGTCCATTTTGCAGAACTTGGTTAGATGAGCAAATGATCTGTGGCGGGGGTGTAGGTCGTGGTACGCATCGGCCGTTTTGCAAGACGGTGTTAGCTGTGCAAGTGATCTGTGGCGGTGCAGTGGTCGGTCTGGGTACACAGCGACCGTTTTGTAAGTGCGTGTTGCCGGTGCAAATGGGTGCTGGTTGTGGTGTGACTCGAGGCACGCAGCGTCCGTTCTGCAGCTGAGTGTTACCTGTACAGATTGGCGGTGGTGCTGGTGTAGAACGTGGGACGCAACGTCCATTCTGCAATATCTCACCAAATCCGCAAGTTACAGGTGGTAAGTAGGCGCTTGGTGTGGTTGGTGGAGGCGGCGTAGGTTTTAAAATACAACGGCCATTCTGGAAGAACTCATTTGGACGGCACGAGATGCACTGTCCATTCTCGTAGAACTGGTTACCAGTACATGGATTACGAGTGTCCTCAACTGGAGTGATACAGCGGCCATTTTGGAGGACAGTTGAGCCAACACATTGACATATACCGTTGACAAGTTGTTGGCCTCCAGAACAACGCTGCAATGGTGGTTGTGGAGGTGGTCTCGTAACACATACTCCATTAGAAAGATATTCGTTGTATCCACATTTCAACGCCGGTGGTGGAGTTGGAGAAACAACACAACGTCCATTCTGGAAGATCGCATTGCCTGCACACTGGCAACGACCTCCAATGAGTTGCTGACCAGGTGGGCACGCAACTGGCGGTGGGGCCGGAGTCACCTTAGGTATGCAACGTCCATTTTGAATGTATTCATTAGATCCACATGTTGGGGGCAAATAAGTTGGGGTCACTGGTGGTGGCGGTGGAGTAGCCTTTGGAACGCAACGTCCACCAACCAGTTGCTCATTATATTTACAAGTTGGTTGTAGGGGTGGTTTAGGTACACACCTTCCATTGATCAATTGCTCATTATATCCGCAAGTTGGTTGTGGGGCTGGTTTGGGTACACACCTTCCATTGATCAACTGCTCATTATACCCACAAGTTGGTTGTGGGGCTGGTTTAGGTACACACCTTCCATTGATCAACTGCTCATTATACCCACAAGTTGGTTGTGGGGCTGGTTTGGGTACACACCTTCC
>JAODGC010045608.1:0-35560 GCA_027574925.1 Ecitoglossa quadriceps | reverse complement strand
TACAATTTGCATCTCTTCGGATTAGAATTGTCTCACTTCCTTTTCATGGTTTGACAGAAAATGCCTCTCAATTTGAAATTTAAGTTTGTATTCAAATAAATTTTTATCAATAAAAGGGCCTTTTCCAATATGTCTAATTAATTATCTACTTTTACAACATACCTTAATTACGCTCTTTTAAAAACACTGCTCTTCTGAAAATGGTAGAATTTTCTTGGTCAAACTTTCGAACTTATCACAACTCTGGTTTCTTTCTTCAATTAGGCAGATAATTTGAGTAATCTATTTCTTCAATGAACTACACTGAATCTTGCGGAATGCGTATTTAATGTTTACTTGAACAATGCTTACGTTGGAATGAGCGGGAATGCAGCAATAGCTAGGCTGTAAATACAGATGATGGTAGATGGTCACAGGTGAGTAACACACCGGTGCAGCAGCTGTTTCCTTTATTTCCATGCATTCTGTTACCTACGTCGACATCTAGCGGCTTTAAATTGAACTACGTTTTAATTTTCTTTCAGCTCTAATTACCTAAAAACCTACATTTCTCAAATTTAACACCAACAATCAACTTAAATCCAGTTCTTAATGAATGCTTTATTGCTGTCTCAAACCCAATGTGCAACCTCCGCTGGGGGAAAAACTCCGTAATCACCTCGATTTTTCCTCATGTAACTCCTCACTGCGATGAATCTTGTCTTGAGGCAATTTTTACCAATTACTTCTTGGATAGCGTATAAAAGTCGAGTTGTCACAAGCCAACAAATCATTCATGATGTTGACGTCAAAGCAAGTGGTGAATGTTCTAGCGACAATTTGTGTTTCGAATTGGATTATCTCATTAAATGCATTTGAAATTGATGAAAGAATTGAAGTGGCACTAGACCGTGTTTTCGATTATCTTTTGGTGCACCATAACAAGATTAATTTGGATGGTTTATTTGGTGTTGTTTTAGCAGAAGGTAAGCAAGTTAAGCCAGAAATTATTTAGGTATTAATTTGAAGAGGGGACATTTTTAGTGCATTTGGAAGCAACGCTGAAGAAGACTTTGTCAACCAATGGAAGAAAAAAAGTGGAAGAGTTAAAAAAGAAAGCTAATTTTCTATATGATGTCATTAAAGAAGAAATAAATGAGAAAGGAGATGAGAATGAAATAATATGTGAGGAACTTCTTCTTCATTTTCGTCTTTTCATTTCTTCCAAACTCAAACGACTACTTAAATGCTCCATGAAAATCTCTTTTTGTCAAAATAATTTTGTTATCTTGCAGTTCTTGAAGAAATAGTAGACCCTTACCTTTGGCATCGTGATATTATCTTCCAACGTGGATTAGTTAGCCCATCACCACCTCCAAATATAACTTCCCCCACTAAGTACCAAGAATATCTATCCTACGTGAGCAAAAGCAATATGTCTGAAACCCAATCAGATGAATGTATCCTTCAGCTGATTGCCAGTGGCTCAAGGAAACATTTACATGATTGCCACCCTTCTCCCAAATGTCGACATCAAATGATTGAAGATGGACGTTTTGATCCCAACTATGGTATAACTCATCGGTGGGTTCCTCCTCTTTCAAGAATGTATGTTTATTTTAAAAGATTCTGTTGTTTATTCTAGATTGTTATATATTCAAATAGGAAGGAACCGATTATGTACCTTTAATGTCGATTGGTACTTTCAGAAAGTACAAAATTATTGTTCGTACATCCTTTGGGAAGCAGTAAAAAACGCCAATTTTGGGTTTTTAGATATATTGGATGATATTTTATTGGAACAAAGTAAGTGCTTCTTGTTGATTATTCTAATCAAGCGATTAGCATGTGCTTACTAGAGCATGTTACATGTTTGATGATTTTTAGTGACTTTATGTGGATATGAAGGTTTTACCGAGTTCTTCTCTTTGGAATTTGTGGAGCACGTGTTGGAGGTGCAAACGGTGGATGGTTGTTATGGCATTCCGAGCTTAGAAGAAGACACCAAAAGGACGACGTCACGAATCGCACGTAGAAGTGCGAATATTGTTGCAAATGGGTGCAATGACCACACCACTGGATTAGGTGCATCTACCTTAGCCTTGGCTTTGAGATATTATAGAAATTAAGAAAAGTCTCCGAAAGTCTCGAAAATCCTACCAAGAATAGAATTGCTTTGTGAATCTTTTTTTTTTTAAATTCTTTTTAATCAAAATATACTCAATGTAAAAAATAAATCACACCTGCGCAAGCGTCACCTTATATTCTATACATGTAGTATACTATTGGAGGCGGCAGCAGTGGCAATGGTAGCAACGGCACCAGCATGCAATCGATAAAGCTATGCGCCCGCACGCACTCGTCCAGCGTCCGCCGTCCGGTTCACGCGATCTCTCGTTGACTCCACACTCGGGTAACATTGCCGCCCCCCCAATCATAAATTGCTCCTTTCACAATAACAGCAATCATATTAAGAAAATGTAAAATCAAAGACATTCAGTGAGATATTCCGTTCTTAACTTACTGCCAACATGCGTAGTATTGTAGTGACACTACTCGCACTCGGCCTACTCGTAGGGGGCGGCGCGCCGCAGAAACCTAACACGGATGCACGTCGGCATGATGTCTACATCGCTGGGTTCTTTCCTTACGGCAAAGGAGTTGAGAATTCAGATACAGGTAACTTAGCAAATAAATCCCAAAAAAGAGAGAAATGCACAAGTTGCAAACCGGAAGTAGACAAAGAAGAAAACAGGAAATGAATTGTTAATGTGATGCTTTAGGTCGTGGAGTAATGCCAAGCGTCAAACTCGCCTTGGACCATGTCAACGAACACTCATCGATATTGCGAAACTACCGGCTGCACATGTGGTGGAATGACACAATGGTAAGCAGATAAATTCTAACCTAGTTTGCTGCCCCAAAAATTGCAGGATAGCTATTGACATGGTCGGGAAGACAGTTGCGGCGGATTGTGTTTGTCCAAGTCCGTTCACTGCCTGTCCAACCATGTTGGGAGTTCATACAACAACATCTAGCCCATTCTAACCTCACCTCTTTCTGAAATTTGTATCAATCTGGTTTCATTTGCAGTGCAATGCTGCAGTAGGTGTAAAAGCCTTCTTCGACATGATGCATAGTGGTCCACATAAACTAATGCTTTTTGGTGCAGCTTGCACACATGTTACTGACCCCATCGCCAAAGCATCCAAACATTGGCACCTTACCCAGTTGTCCTACGCGGATACCCATCCCATGTTCACCAAGGAAAATTTTCCCAATTTCTTCAGAATAGTCCCAAGTGAGAACGCATTCAACTCACCAAGATTATCTCTACTAAGGGAGTTTAATTGGACCAGAGTTGGGACTATCTATCAGAATGAACCGAGATATTCCTTGGCTCACAACAGGTAAACCTTCTTCTTCAAATCTTTCATAACTTCCCAAAATATCCAATAGATTTTAAAATATATAATATTTTCAAATCTTGTATTTATTATTAAAGGTTGGTAGCTGAATTAGATTCTATGTCATATCAAGTCGTTGAAACCCAAAGCTTCACTAACGAAGTCACTGGAGCACTCGCTAAACTAAAAGAAAAAGACACCAGAATAATCCTAGGTAACTTTGATGAACACTGGGCCAGAGTAATCTTCTGCGAAGCCTACAAAATGGAAATGTACGGAAGGAGATACCAATGGATCATTATGGGCACCTATGCTAAAGAATGGTGGACAAGAGGTCTTGCTGATTCCAACTGTACAGTTGAAGAGATGAAGGAGGCATTAGAGCAGACCATTTTGACTGATCTGCTTCCTTTGAGTACAAGCGGGGAGATAACCATATCAGGAATAGTAAGTCCCACACTTGCTAATACTGCTAAAGAGATTCTAATGTTTGTAATGTTGTTGTAGACAGCAGACGAATATCACGTCGAATACAACTCTCGGCGTGGTGCAGAATACTCGAGATTCCACGGATACACCTACGATGGTATCTGGGCTGTGGCTCTAGCAATTCAGAACGTAGCGCATAAAATTCGCTACTTCCGTCGAAACCAAACAGTTATTGATTTCAAATACAGGGACCCTCTTTGGGAGCGACTGTTTTTAGATGCTCTGCATAATACTAGCTTTGAAGGTGTCACAGGTCCAGTTAGGTTCTACGATAATGAAAGAAAAGCATCCATTCTCCTAAAGCAATTCCAAGAAGGCAAGGAGGTAAAAGTTGGTGAATATTCAGCTGCTACCCAACACTTAGACCTTACTCTAGGTGCTCCTATGCGGTGGATAGGAAGGCATCCACCAAAAGACAGAACCTTGTTGATTATAGAACATACTAGAGTTAATAAAACAGCTTATGCTATTTTTGCTTCCCTGGCTTGTTGTGGAATTGTCATGGCATCGGTATTTTTAGCTTTCAATATTAAATACAGAAACCAGAGGTATATCAAGATGTCAAGTCCACATTTGAATAATTTGATTATCATTGGATGTATGTTGACCTACACGAGCATTGTGTTCTTAGGGTTGGATAGTGGGTTGTCAAGTGTTGGTAAGGATTTTTGTTTTTTCTTCATAAAAGAGGAACCTCTAAACTAAACTTTGGTTTTTAGATGCTTTCCCTTATATTTGCACGGCAAGGGCATGGACATTAATGGCAGGGTTCTCTTTGGCGTTTGGGGCAATGTTCAGTAAAACCTGGAGGGTTCATTCCATCTTTACTGATGTTAAACTTAACAAAAAGGTAATTAAAGACTACCAATTATTTATGGTCGTGGGGGTTCTACTTGCAATTGATCTCGTGATCATGACAACATGGCAGATATCGGACCCATTCTACAGAGAAACCAAACAATTGGAACCTTATGTAAGTATCCACCTCCTTCTACAATATAATGCCTTACATTCTAAGAAATATTATCCTATTTCTAGCCACATCCTTCAAGTGAAGATATCGTAATTATTCCAGAAAATGAATACTGCGCCTCGGATAAAATGACTATCTTTGTTGGGTCCATTTACGCATACAAAGGCCTCCTCATGATCTTTGGAGCTTTCCTAGCGTGGGAAACCCGTCATGTTTCTATACCAGCACTTAACGATAGCCGCCATGTAGGTTTAAGTGTTTATAATGTTGCTATCATGTGTATCTGTGGTGCTGCGGTAGCTCTTGTTCTTGCTGACCATCAAGATGCTATGTTTCTGATTATTGGAGTCTTTGTAATGTTTTGTACTACAGCAACTTTATGGTTGGTTTTTGTGCCTAAAATGGTCGAGCTGAAGAGGAACCCAGCTGGGTCAATAGATAAAAGGTGTCGAGCTACATTGAGACCAATGGGATCTAAGACAAGAAGGGATTCCAGTGCTTCAGAAATGGAGAGTAAGATGAAAGAGGTCAAAGCTAATAACTCCAGGTATAGAAAAACTCTGTTAGAAAGAGAAGGAGAGCTGCAGGCTTTAATTAGAAGGTTGGGGAATGAAGCAAGAGAATTATTGGATTGTGCAACTGGAGCTACTGCGCTGTCCAGTATAGGAGGAGGAATTGGAAGTGCAGGTGGTGGGAGTATTAGCACAGATGGAAATAGATTATCTGTTCCTTTGTTGAGAAAGGAGGCTCCTTCAGCCACAGAAACCAGTGAGATTACCTCGTTGTGTAGTATCAGTTCGCAAGAACAATTTCATTCTTTACAAAGAGGTGAGAGTCAAAGCAGAAGAAGACGGGTTGATTCCAAAGCAGATTTGAATGGGGAAAGGCAGAGTTTAAGTAGGGCTAGTTCAGGCGGTTTAGCACAAGCCCAAGTGTTACACCTACAATCACAACAAACCCAACAGCAACTTCCTCAGAATGGCCATGGGAAACAAAGCATTCCCATTGATGATTCCGATGATGCAATTGATATACCATCTCCTCAAGTACAACTTCCACCTACAAAACGTATCCCTGAGCTCCACAAAGCTCAAACTTTTGATGCAGACCATTCCTGTCATCGAGATGTACGTAGAACGAGTACTAAAGAAATACCACGACGTTGTAGCCTCAAATCAACACCACAAACCCCTCGGGAGGAACGTGGTCATGATCATTCTGAAAACATTGTACCAGTAACTACGTGTTCCAGAAGAGTCAGCATTCCTGCAAGTCGTATCGCACCAAAACGTAAACCAGATCATGGACATGGTACCCATGTGGTTGCTAAGAGTGAACTTTGGGATACTGGAAACCAACACACTCATACACACACCCATAGCTTATGCCGCTGCAGTTCTAAGTCCCATCAGAGATCCTCACGAGTTAGCATTTCTACAGATGAAGAAGATGCTCCTAGTCATCATAGGTCTGTCTCAGAACGTACTAGACATGTTGGAGCGCCTTTGAAACGTGGTGGTACAAATGGAGGTACTAATGAACGTAGTCCGAAGAAAGAAACAAAGCTGGCTCACTTTCAAAGTACTCCAAATGTAAACAGTGCAACTCTACGTTCTAAAGGATCAGCCAAACATCGCCATAATAGGGACATTTACAATGCCACCTCGGAGTCAGAGTTGCTGGATAGAGAGATCTTGCCCATATTTCAGAAACTCCTTACTGAGCGTAACAAAAGTCAGCATAATATTGATTATTCCTTCGGTAGGTCGTGTCCGAACATTTCAATTAAGTGCGACATTGTCGAATACCTTTAATGGCCTTTTTTCAACTGCAACAAACGAAACTCTACAAGTGCACTGCACGTGGTCATGCGCAAAAGACACAGTCTCAATATTCACGGGGTAATAATTACTTATTGTAAGAGTAAAAAAAAAGACATAGGCGGGATTTTGTAAGCATCGATTCGTAGCTATGGTCTTCAGTCACGCAGTACATACCTTAGGTAAATGTTGTTCATCCACGCAGTCATTGTTATTGTTAATTGTTATCATTAATTGGATATTACTGTGATTTTGGTCAAAATGCTACTAGCTATTATGATGTACAAAAAAATTTACCTTGTCGGTGTCTAAGGGAGATGTGTTTGATTTATTAAGACCTTCTGTGCTTCAAGAAAAAACAATTTCAACAAGCATATAAGCTTTTCAAGGTCAGTGTACAGAATACTGTACAGAATGTATACAAAATAATTTTAGATAAGTAACCAGCTTGTAACCATTTAGAGTTGTTAATTTTAGCTCAAAAGTCACAAGAAACGACCCAATTTCTGCCCTCCCAAAATTGGTTTGATGATTTTATAGCAAAAACCATCTTTGATATTTGTAGGCCTACTTCTTTTTTGTTGATAAAACGGAAAGAGCCCCAACAAATCCAATTGAAAGCCATATACTACTACTGAAATGGCATCTAGTTATATTTTCCAAATCCATTTTACTAACCTCCCTTCAAGGATATTTGAGAAACCTCTCCAATTTAGGCCCATTCCTCCCTAATGGGTCTTGTGGAAATACAATGATGTCCCCAACAAATGTCGGCATTAATAACGCTTTCTTCAACAGCTCCACAAACCTAGGATCTTCTCTCCGTAAATCTCTGAACTGATCCCTTGACACAACCACCCCGCCAATCGCAGCAGCAGCTTGTAGTAAAATCCTATCATCATAAGCACAATATCTTGTCTCATCTGCATCCCAAGAAGAAGTTACACATAAAAATCCTTCATCCTGTAGGTCTCTCAAACCTGCTTGGTTATCGGACCCATTCGCTTTGAGCCTATGGGCAGGAAGAAACGCAAATACTTTATGGCCACGATTGTAGAAGTAATCTATACAAATTCGAAGGCCTTGAACTGAAAAACGGCGGTCCTGGCCATGTCTGAAAGCAACAAGATTAGAAAACAGTGGGATAAAAAAAAAGAAGAAAACATACGCCATGGCAATATTTTGTCCATCAATTAAAATAGGTTTAAGTCCAGTATTTCTGGGTTGTTGCAGAAAGTGTATGTTGTCCGAAATAAAAGTTTCTGCATTATCATAAGTTTTAATTGGAGGAATAGAATTGTCTTGATCTTCATTGGGTTGGGGATTAGAAATAGATTCAGAAATAGTATTCATTGATTGTTCATTGATAGATAAATTGGTGGGTTTAATTAGATTTTGAAAAGGACCTTGAAGAAGTTGTGCCATGAAGTCAGCTGTCTTTTGCATTTGTTGACAGAGTAGAGACATAGTTTTTGTGCAAGAACAGATGTTATGATCTTTGTTTAAAGAAGAACCAATTAGTTTGGGACGTTTCGAACATTGATTTGGCGGGATATTCAAACAAGAAGCTTTTCTTTTCCTAGATTGAATATTCTGGATTGTTGCTGGTAATATTTCTTCACTATTTGTTATATTTTGTTCTCTTTCTTCTTCGGAATCCGAAGAGATGTAAATAATAGAACTATTATCAGGTGGTTCATTTTTAAGCTCACAAGTTTCCACAATTCTATCAACCTCATCACCTTCAGAATTTTGTGCGTTTTCACCACCATCTTGGTTTTCTTCTTCGCCATCACGCACTTTGTCTTTTGCATCTTCTACACCTCCATCACCTGCTTTTTCACTATTATCTTGATCATTCCCTTCAGCTGTTTCTTCAGCATTTCTTCTTGCACTTATTGCTTTATTTTCTTCTTGCTTTTCTTCAGTCGCAGTGTCAACTACATCTGGAACCTCATCATTTTCTTCATCTCTTTCACTGACTTCATGTGTCTTAACGTCGATGAAATTCAATTCTGACATTGGGATTGTCTTACAAAAATAGACTTAAAGCCACTCCAGGAGAGGTAGAGACAATGATTTTTAAGTAAAAATTATAAATACATAAAAAACTAGTATAACAAGGTAGAATCACGAAACAAACAATATATATTATATGGTTATAACATCAAACTATCTTGAACAATCTTCAAAATCAGTGAGTAGAAATTGCAAATGTCAAACGTTTGACAGTATATTATGGCAACATTGAGCGTTACCAGTTCGGAGTTTAAAACCTAACCTAATTTTAAATAAGGTAATTTAATCACCTGCTCCCTTTCTTCTTTTTCCTTTACAAACCACATCCGTAACACATAAATTCCATGATAATTCCCAACAACAAAACAATACACGATGACAATTACAATAAACATTTATTATGATCCCATTAATTTACAACCACCAGGTACACAGCAAAACCCTGATCCTAGCTTCAGGTCCTACTCTTGTACCTATTTGATGCCATTCAATATCCTCCACCTTATCTTTACCCTTTTCCTTCCTTCGCTTTTCTCCTTAATCTTCGCACCGGATCGGTATTTTATTCTTCATCTTTTGAACCCTCAGCTTCTTTGCCCTCTTCACCCTTCTCTTGTACTCACATGACCTCCTAGTCCCCGCCCATGGATCGCAGGGATCATCTTGAATGCATTGCGGCCCACATATATCGCCACATTTCAAGCAAGGATTGTAGTACCCTTTAACAATCTTCTGGGGGCAATCCTTTTTGTAATAATCCGTTCTGGGCTCGCACTTCTTAGGGACGCAACCGCGTCTTTTGTGCCGCTTGAGGGGCCTGATACAATGGTAATCTTTGTAATACAACGCTGTCACATGATAATTCTTTGTTTGGGATGTTGCAGGAAAGTTAATTGCGGGTCTTAGAAGATGAGAATTCAAAGGAGATAAAGATGGTGGAATGGATGGAACAATGCAGTTCAGTCTACGCACTCCCTGTATTTTACAGATGGTGTTCAAGGCGGTTCTTAGTGCGTAAACACGCATTGTTCTTGATGGCTGGTGGAAACTGTAAAAAAATGGGAGAAAAATGAAAACGACGATGAAGAGACAATAAGTGAATATAAATTAAGTTCATGGCGAAGAAAATTAATACAACATTGTTTTTATTGTTTCAACAGAGCATACTACGATTTTATTTCTTCATTCCGGAAAACATTTAAATAATTTATTACGCGTTTTGCGTTATACCGACATCTACAATTCACTGACAACTATCGCTCTAAACAATTTCAAAAACAAAGGAAGCAATTTTTTAAACGTCAACTACATAAACTATACTGGATAACAACTATTTTAAATGTTTTTGTGATATAAATTTGCCTCTGTTTTTAAATGATAAATCATTTCCTAATGAAATAGGCTCCGATAAGTTAGTCTAATACAGAGGTCGCTTAGTTTTTGTCACATGTTTTTCTGTTTTCCATCTGACAAGTGCGCCAAATGCTTTTGTTAACGGCTGTAATTTAAACACCTTCGTTCATAAAAATCATTATAGTAAATTCGTTGTTAACGTCTACCTTTACTTCTTCTAGCTTGCTACACTTAATCATCAAGAAAAATGACACCCGAGGTAATAACCACTATTACTCAACCTCTTTACTTTTCTACCTAACAGCTACAAAATTGAAAGTTCTACTTTATAACCTCATACTACAGATTCACGAATAATCGTTTATTTCTCAGGAAAGCGGCGATAAAACAGTACACGGCGATGCATCCGACGGAGAACATGAGCCACAGTTTGCGCCTGTTGTTACACTCCCTGAAGTAGATGTCCCAACTCATGAAGAAGATGAAGTGGAAATCCTCAAACTACGAGCTAAACTGTATAGGTTTGATAGAAGCGGTACCGTACCCGAATGGAAGGTAGTCAGCTATGTTCAAAACAGGGCATATTTTATGCCTAAATGAGTTTGATTGTTTTTTTTTTTATCTTTCACAGGAACGCGGCACGGGTGAAGTAAAAATGTTGAAACATGACACAAATAAAACAATCAGATTGGTAATGCGTCGCGACAAGACTCTTAAAGTGTGTGCTAACCACTTTATCACACCTATCTTGGAGTTGAAGCCAAAACTTGGCCAGGACAAGGTGTTTGTTTATACAACACCAGCTGATTTCACCTATGAAGCAGTACAGGGTGAAACATTTGCTATAAAATTTGGAACAGTTGATAGTAAGTTCATTTCAGTTTTAAAATCTGAAAATCTTTGATTGGTAACTGGCATGTGTTTGTTGCAGTTGCTGGACAATTTAAAGGAGCATTTTTGAACTCACAGAAGTATGTCAAGGAAGAATGTAAACTCTACAATGGAAAAGATGAAGAAGAGGAAGAAGACAACTCATTAGTTTATGAAGATTCCGATGAGAATGAAGCGGACGATGATTATGAGTCGAAGCACACAACCAATTCCCAAGAGAGCATCAATGGTGTCTCGGAGAAACTCGATAAGATGGGCGTTAAGGAACCCAAAGACGCACAACCGACTCCAGCTACAGACTAACTCTAAATTGGAAGACCTTTGTATAGCTTTGGACATTTAATATTTTTGATACACATTTTATCATACTACCGTTATGTGATACGATTACAAAATTACTTTACTTCATTTATTTACTACTTTAAGATGATTTAAGATAGTCTTAATTACTTGTACGTTAGCGTACTAGCGTAAAGTTGGTACCAGTTGTTTTAAACACGTTCAAAATCAATTTACCTTGTTCCGCAATGTGACAATCAACAACACCAGGCACCCAAACGCATTGCACTCAGTCACTTCCATCATCGCTCAACGCTGCGAGCGTTGCACCTCTCGTCAAAACCGCTCTCTCATCACCCGTCAAAATTCCTAGTGAACTGATTGACACCATGCGCACCAAGGTGCTCCAGACCCTATTGGGCTGCACGGCGCGGGCGGCCACCAGATGCTCTCCAAAGCCGACGATGACCTTCGTACAGCCGCCGGCCTGCCCACCACTGACTTCTTTCGTGCGGGGCACGCAGGCATCGCTGGTGGTGCGCGCTGCTATTTTGTCCCAGGCCAGGACCTTGCATCTCACCCCAGCGCTCTGCAAACGTGGGAAGAAGAAGAAGAGGGACGAGTGTAGTGGAAGAACCAAAAGACGTCGCGCTGGATTTAACAAACCATGCCCACCGCCTCCTTGTAAATGTCCAAGGGTACAATGTCCTGAGACCGACGATTGCAAAGATGGCTTTGGCACCAAGAGGCCGCAGCCCAAGAAGAGGATGTAATGTAGATATCAGGCTAAGGTCATATTGATCAAGGTAGCGTTGCTGGGCGGTGTAAACAAATGACAAACAGTGAACAACAACGTCGGAAGTATCGCAGCTGTGTGTCAGTAGCGTTGGCCCGGTGGTTTGTACTTCATCATCTCCATTATGATGCATTCCATTGCTCGAGCCTTTATCAAGGCCATCGGGGTAAGGAATAAATAATACCTACGGTCTATAGATATACTCGTCTACTATAAACACCTTCAACTTTTCTCTGTAGCCATACGTGAAAAAAGCCGTCATACAGTCTGAACGGCAGTTTCATATCTGCAAGGCCTTGAGAAAGCACCGCTTTGGAAAGCATGGGCAGGAGGGGCACCCTTATTTCCTGGATTGCTGCCGGAAGACCTGCGCACTGGGAGTGGAACATTGCCACAAAAAGCCTAAGTGTCAGTTGGCACCCACAGTGTGCTGCAAGTGCCCACCAAGGTATAAATGCTGTTCCAAGATGGCCACTATCCGAAAGTATGCAAAGAAGACCAAGTACGACTATCCATTCCCAGACCCTGAGAGGGAGTATCATTTTGTATACCCGGCTAGAGACCATACGGAGTTGGATTGGCTTAAATTCCATCGCAGGAGCAATGTGTGATGCATCTGTCATCAAAACATCCTCATCAATAAAAATAAAATCCTAACGAATTGCATTAATTATTCCTAATGATTACAATTTAGAGAGAGACATTGGTGGTCTGGAAGTTTATTTCAATAATAAGAGGGCCATTTTGTATATTACGTGACTCTAATCACGTGTATCTTCAAAATATAGGTCTTCACTTTCCTGGGTGGTTGAAAGTCGTCTATAGATTTGTCTTGCGACACAGCTAGTCATTGCCGACGATATGGGTCCATCGTAGGTGGCTTCTTACAGGGACAACAAGGTCCAGGTTGATGTTTTTTCAACTTTTTTAGGTCCTGCCAGCAGATTTTATCGACCATCATGTCGCACTTCTTCTTCTTCTTCTTTCGTTTCTTTAACCCACAGGTCCTAGTGACTTTCTTTTTCTTCGAGAGAAGCGTATTTAGATGGATTTTTCTCGTCTCTACATTAGAAGCCTTTACTTGATTAAGTAAGGGGCGAACGAAGCCTTGTGGGACGCAATGAAAAATGGAACTAAGCGTTCTAATCTGTGTTGGAAGAGACTAGGAAAAATGTCTATGTTAAAAAAAGGATAGGAAGAGGAATAAATTAATACCTTATGGGTCCTCCGCGTAAATGTACCAATGAGCAAGTTTAAAAGTGACCCCCTCATCATGTTTCTTAAACTGAAACTTCCTGCTGCTTTTTTTGAATCCCAAAAAGGTCCAAGACTCACAAATGACTTCAATTGACAATAGCATACGTCTATTTTCTAAAAACAAAATAACAGGACAGCTTGCGTTGATTTTAAGCACCTCGACCCAATTAAAAATATCACCTATCCATTGACACATTCTAATTGTCACTTTTTTCGGCCCCATTACTAAATTCTTCGCACGCACTCTATATTAAAAGGTGAAATGGCCGCTAGATATCAAACCCTCAAGAGCATACTCGCATTTGGAACTAGTGCTTTCTGCAAATTACCATCTACCGTCAAAAAATCTCCTAATTTTCCAACATGGTTCCTTTACTATTCCTTTACTCCGAAGTGTACCTACGCTACCAGAGCGTCTATAGCCCAATTTCGACAAATCCATGCGCAATCTACTCTAGAGTCGTTCTATAAAGGTAAAGGAAAGGGCAAAAAGGGCTACAAACGACTGAAAAGGCACCATGGTAAACACAATTGCTTCAATAAGAAGAAAGCCGTAAGAAAGGGAAGGCCACGTACTGGAAGGAAGATACCTATGTGCGAACGGGAAAAATGTATCTGCTTACCAGGGAATCCCGGCACCTCCCCTAAAATAAGAGAACAAATATGCCCAAAAGAGGATAATGCACCTAAAATTTGCGAAAAGCCACAATGTACGCCTAAAGATGGACCTGGACAGCAACCTTATAGAAGACAGTAGGGCGAAATTGATTGGAGTAGGCTAAGCTCATAGAAAACAATGACATTGACAAGGTTGATATTTTTTGTAGTAGGATCATACCATTCCAAGTTCCTACAAATTACAGTGGCCATTTCATCTTTTTCGACGTCATCATAATGCGTGGTAGATTACTAAAGACCCTTATTGGGTTATCCCAACATGCTGGCTTGGTAAGAAACTTTTATTAAGATCAGACTTTTGCTTCTCAACCGGTATTTCATGTGCAGACCTCCAGAAATTATGTAACCTCTCTAAAATGCCCTTTCCCTCTTCTACTCTCCGCTGGACCTCCTTCTCATTTAACCCTTCTCCATCGGATGCATCTAAGGATGATTCATGCAACTGCCTCTTTGGAACGTCATCGTAAGTCCAAGGGAAAAAAGTTTAAGGACTATAAACCTTTACCAAGACATCACGGGAAGCATAAGTGCAGTCGGAATGCCCGTCCCAAGCGCCATCCGTGCAAGTTCAAGAAATGTTTCTGCGTTGGTCCAACGTACAAAGACAACGCTCATACCCGCACTAGGGTTCACGCAAAAAAAAGAAAAAAGTGCTCGCACTATGACTGTCATGGCGAGTCTGGACAAGGACCATACAGAAGGCAGTAAACAAAAAGGTGAATTTGTGGTAAACTTTTAGCAAGTTTTTTCTTTACTTTGAAAATGAGGAGGCTGTGGAAACATCTGACAAACATATAATTTACTTGCTGTCATAACATGTTTGTTGTTTCTCACATTCCACCCATCATTTCATCCGTATTCATTTGTGGTTCTAAATTTTCAATTTTTTTCCCATTATGCGTGTACCTATACAATCCCTCTTGAATATTGCATTACGTGCCTTAGTAAATAATCTCGTTATTTCTTTGTCACATACGATTAACAATGATTTCCTTCCGCAGGGGTGTTCGGCACAAATTGCACGATCCTCTCTTGCCCAAGGGAGATGTTTCCACACTACTCTATCTAAGTTAGACAAGAAAGAAGGACAGTACCGGAAGGTGATACCAGCTAAAAAGTGCAAAGCTCCGCCGAAGAAGAAGAAGGTTCCAGATATCTGTATGGCGGAGAAGGCGATCCACCTTCCTGGACAATGGAAATACAATAGGTGTGCAAATAGCCCCAGGCGGAAAAGAAAGGGTTCCCGCGCAAAAATGACCGCAAATAGGTGTCCTCCTGAAAACAAATGAACCATTCATAGAGGTTAAGCGATGTAGATGCGCGCATTAATAAAAGATCTTGATGGGAATTTGTGTAAATTCTTTATAACATTAGGTTCCGTGATATCCATTTGCTTAAGATATGGCATTGCCTTTTCAAAGTGTCCACGTACGACATGCGTGGTACGTAATTCCATAACCCGCCAGGGAATGCCGTGATCCGTCGCAAGGCCTTCACTAATCCGCTTGAGAATGCGGAACACGTGGAAAAAAGTGCTCAATCGGCGTCCGCACGCGATTGTCTTCAAGCGTCAAAACGGATATCTCCTCGGATATCTTCTCACCAAGAGGAGCGTACCATTAAACATTAGATGATATCTATTACGCAGTTTTCAATAAAATCTTAACAAAAAGATGGATGCGGAGTATGGAACACACTTCAAACTCTTTCATAACTACCTCCAGTAATATAAATTACTTAGTCCCTTAATTGCAAGCATCATACCAACCTCTCCAAGCCAAACAACCTCCCTCAAAACATGTTATCATTTACCAAACAGAAAAAACATAAAGTAGACAGTTACAAAATAAATATGGATCATTTAGCTTTTTTAGGCTTCGCCTTCGCCGCAGGTTTCTTGCCAGCGAAGGCCTCTTCCTTCTTGGGCTTCGCCGCTGTTTTCTTCGCTTTTATCATCGCATCATTACCAATATCATCTTTATTATCTTCGTCAGAAAGATTATCATCTTCCTCGCCGCCGTAGACATCTTCTTTCGCTGTGGTCCTTTTTTTGGCCACTGTATCAATAGAGTAAGGAAGAAGAGGACTATCCTTGTTGTAAGCACGCGTAAATGCCGCTTTAACCTTTTAAAGCAACACTAAAATTGAGACAAGAAAATAAAAAAATAAAGAGAAAACTCACTTTACTCTCAACCCTAGCCATTGGATCCTTCTGATTCGACCATTGGGCCAACTCAAGGATACTATCCAAATCGTCTCTTAATAAATTATAATTCTTCATGACTTGTACAGAGTCGCCAACACCACTGGTGCCATTTTTGATAAGCGGATTGATAATGTTATCACGAAGAGCGTAGATGTAATCCAGATTGACTGCTTCTTTTGTTGTGGAAGCACTGAAAGAAACAAGTACTGCATATTATAGATTAAGTTGAGTTATGTAAGAGTTTATTACCTGAGACGCATGTGGCTTTGCAACTCAGCAGCAAACCTCTGAAACTTTCCATGCTTCGAATTCTTACCTAACCATCCAGGGAAATTGATCTGACCTTTGAATCTTCCAGACATATAATGTCCAGGAAGTACAGAAGCATGGAAAGCTTGCGAGTCCATTAAGGACCAGTTATTGCCAGAGCGGATTTTTGCTTCGATGACATCTCCCCTGCTAATAGCATCTGCTGCGCGTGCAACTGCCTTCAGAGGATTTTTAGAGCTGAAAGAAACTTTGCTTTCAATTCACTTGCAATGAGTTACCTACTTGTGCACATACTTAGGTTCAACTTGTAAATAATTCTCTTGCACAAACAACGGTGAAATGTTGTAATCAAAATAAAACAACTTGGCTTTCTCATCAAGCCTCATAGTTTTATGTTGCTCTGCAGAGAATACCTTTGTTACTACCTCCCAAGGACCTAATATTGTATCTTTCTTTGCTGAATCCGACTCTTTCCTAATTAACTCACTAGACATGTCTTTACCACTTGCAGACCACATTGCCAAGTGGTTTAAAGTCTGCCGTATATCATTCCCAGTCGCTAGAATCATGTGCATCAAAGCATCTGGTTTAATTTTGATGCCTTCTTTGAAACACACACTCATCATGGCACCCTATCAAAGAAGAAATCAATCAATGGAAGACATGAACAAATATATATCGTGATGATAGTCTCTCACTTACTCGGATTGTCTCTGGTTTAATCTTATTAAATCTCAAATCAAAACAATGATTGACCAACGATCTTATCTTGGGATGTTGGCGATCGTTACAAATGCACATAATTGGCACACTTGCATTCTTAATCAACGCAATCAACTCCTGAATACCACCCCTATCTTGATTCCCGGACATACCATCAACTTCATCCATGAGGAGTACATGTTTATTCGTAGGAGCACTACCGTCCTTAAAGAAAGTAGTGAGAGACTTTGAACTGAGTAGAGTGGCGACTTCTTCATGTAGTAACTTCTTGCTTCTTGTATCAGAGGCATTAAATTCCACAATATCATATCCCAGTTCCTTGGCCACAAGTGTAGCTGTTGTGGTTTTGCCAACTCCAGGTGCTCCACTTAGGAGCACAGCTTTGAAAAATGCACCATCATCGTTTTTGGCCCATGGAGATGGTCGTTGGACTTTGAGTTTACTCCCAGATGCGTGGTATTTAGTCCAGTTCTGCAACCATGTCAGGAGTTTCTTCATATTGCTGTTACTCTCTTGTTGACCAATAATTTCTTTCAGATTTGAAGGTTTATATTTATCAGTCCATGATTTACACTCTTCCGAGATAGGATAAAGTGGCTTAACTTCCTGTTTTACGGTGACTTCAACAGGTAAGTTATGAACTTCTAACTTAGGGACTTTCGGTGGTTTTGGTGCTGATGTTAATTCTTCCTTGATTTTAACTTGCGTAGCTAGTTTATCTTCAGTTGCAAATGCTTTCCTCGGTGATGTTCTTGTAGATCGTAAAGATTCTGGTTTATTTTGTTTGATAAAACTTTCCTTTTTCTTCTTTGGTGACTCCCTTACTTGTGGTGACTCGTCAACTTTTCTCCTCTTTGTTGGCGCCTCATGCTCGCAGTGATTCTCCGCATTGTCATTTGGATCACGTTGCTTGTATTTCGGGGGCAAATCGGATTTGGTGAGGATCATATCTAGTAAATCATCTTCCGTGATTTCAGGAATGCGGAGGTTTTTAGCTTTTTCTATTTTAGAAGGACCTGGTTCATCTCCAACGATTATGTAATTCACTTTACCTGAGAGAAACAATTCGTTGGAATTAGACAAATGAAGAATGCGTGTTCATAACAAAAACAATATCACTATCATTTAGGACGGTGGCTGGAAACCTCCGTCTACCGAGTTTTCCCACACAAAAAAGACCATTTCCTCAGAATATCATAGGCAAGTGATAGGACAGATAAGGCCTTGTCCGGTACATCCGCAGAAGTGCTCACCTATTCAAATTCTATATTTATGGACTTTCTTATCTTTACTAATATTTATAGACCGGGTGCCTTTATTAGACAACACTTCAAACTATCCCTTATTTAACCAACCACACTCACTTTCTCATTGTGATGAAGAGAAATTATGACAAAGACGAAGTAATAAATAATATTTAAAAAAAGAACTGGGCTCGTCCGGGATTTGAACCCGGGACCTCCCGCACCCTAAGCGGAAATCATACCCCTAGACCAACGAGCCAGATGGTAAGAATTCAAAACATGATGCAGACCGCCAAGTTGGCAAACTTATCAACGAAGATAAACCTAATGTTGATTGAAAAATAACTCACCAGAAACTGCACTAACAGTTCTCCCACCATATTTCTCAACTAAAGCCCTCAAATCAGTTGAATTCAATGAATCATGCAATCCTGTGCTGATAAAACAAAGTCCAGCCAGACATTTAGGTTTTCCCTAGAAGAAAACAACTGAAAACACTTGAAGGAAACACACAAAGCAAAGAATACCTCTGGGTACTCCTTATTTCCTTGGTTAGGTGGTTCCCCTCTATTTTTATAAGCCATAAATCCACTCCTCCTTCTCTCATGTTTCTCTTGATCAGTCAACACTGACTCATTCAAATCCTCAATCTTCCTCTTCTTGGACTCTTTACCATTCATAGCAGTTCTGGGTGTTTTTGGTGTAAGAATTACTTTTGTCTGTGTTGCATTTGGATTTTCTCGCAGGGTCTCATCAACTGTCCTGTCCAATTCATTCAAATCAATATTCATTTCATCATCATCCAAATCCTGGAGAGTCTGCTTGAATTGATCATCATCATGAATTTTCTTTTCTTTAGATTCTTGTACTTTATTTGAGTTTGTTTTGTTCTCATGTTTGAGTTTACTCTGTTTAACTGGTACTTTTCCAAAGAGATCCACTGCATTCACTGGCTTTAGCTTCTCTTTCTTTGGTGACTTCTTTGCAACTGGTGATTTAGATGTGTTCTTGAGTTTAGAAGGTGATTTTTTGTTTTGTGCTTTATTAGAAATCTCTTGTTTCTTGTGGTATGGCAGAGGACTATCTCCAATCATGTCTTCATCATCAGAGATGATAACTGGAGTCTTTTTCTTACTTTTCACTGTAGGAAAGAATGATCTGATATCCTTAAAATAAGTAAACAAGTAATTATTCACTTGAGGTTTATAAAGATACAAATTTACTGCATTAAAAAAAACGTTCATGATTTGGTAAAATAAAATACTTGTCAGCCTTACCTTTGACATGATTGACGATGCACAACTGTTCTAACTGGTTCTTAAACGTGTAGGATCATTAAATAATTGTTGAAAACTCTTCCCGCCAAGAAATCTTGGGATGGCTTCTTCAAGAGCAACAAGAACGTTGTGGAGGTTACTGAGATTAGTCCCCAGGTGCGTTCGGCTACAGTTCGGTAGTGGTCGGATACTGGGTGTCACAGAATCAAAAATGGCAAACAATTTTAGATAATAAAATGAATGATACTCATTTTATTAGAGGACTTGATAAAATTTAAGGAAGAGAAACAACTTATGATTGGAGACAAGTGTCTTCCTAAAACATTTCTCAGAAAAAAAATAAGTTTTAAAATGATATTTAAATAATAGAAAAATAGCAACACTAAAAAATCACTCCCTGATCTCAATATTTCTTGCATTATAGAACGCACAAACAAAAGATGTGAGTTGAATATTCTCACTGTTTCCTATTGAGAGATGATATTCAATCTCTTCCAGTTTTTTCACAATGTGAATCAATGAATCAGTAGGTAATTCAACTAAAAATCAAAGCAAAATTATACCCCATTAATGTCTAAACTCTAAACTGTAAGGCGCTTGATGAAGTTAACGCATTTACCTCGATGAATAAACTCGTGCACTTCGGTTAAAATATCGGGAAGAGCATAACCCTTAATTGTTTTGATCTCAGCAATTTCTACAAAGAAAATCCATGGATTACTCAACTTGAATCTTGTGAAATTCAGCTAAATTTGAAAAAAACAAATCAAATGGCTAATGATTATTGAAGGAAACTTACTCTGGTAAGCACTTTCAATTGAATCATTCAATAACCAAGCAATTATATTCTCAATATCAGTTCGAAGCGGATGTCCTACACAAGTATAGACGGTATCTTCAGTCACATTCTTGTAAGCCAGCCAGGTGCTTTGTAAGACGTTGATTACTTTACGCATATCACCTTTAGCAAGTCTGAGAAGAGCACTTTTACCATCTTCACTTACTTTCAAGCTGAAAAGACACGAAAATCTGGTGATATTGATAAGATTAGTCCAAAACATACTTTTCATTAGTAATAATATGCTCCAGGCGAGGCATAATCTGTTCTGGCACTAAAGGGCCAAAACGAAAGCGTGTGCAACGGGACTGTAGAGCTGGTGTTATTTTGCTGGAGTAGTTGCAGATGATACAAAAGCGGACATTATCTGTATACTTCTCAATAACTGGAACACAAATTAAAAATAGGCATGATTAAGAATAACTAATGTCATAAGATTGTATTACAAATATATATACTTCTCCTAAGTGCATTCTGTGCATCCATAGTCATTGCATCAGCTTCATCGAGAATAATCAACTTAAAACCCTTTGAAAAAATGGTTCTGGTGCTGGCAAATGTGAGAATTTGTCCACGGACAATACCAATGCCTCTGTCATCAGAAGCATTTAACTCTAGTACCTTCCAAATAAAGAAAATAATATTAAAAGTAAATAGAAACACTGTAATTTGTCCTAAACAAGTTGGTAGTAATTGACATCAAGTTTTAAAAATTACAAGTTACCATTGATGGAAATTGAGCAGGTGTGTATAATTTCCTAGCACAAGCCAAGATTGTGCTTGTTTTCCCAGTGCCAGGAGGGCCATAAAATAATAAATGTGGAACTTGTCCTTCAGCAATAAATCGGGCAACTAGAATCCACATGTCCATTGAATTGTTGTTATTTAAATGTTTGTAAATGTATATTTACAAAGCACAACGTATTACTCACTTGTTTTAAGGATGTCTTCATGTGATACCAAGTCATCTATTGTGGCAGGTCGATACTTTTCTACCCTGTAATGAAAAGCTGTTACTTAGTTGCTCATAAATTAGTATTTTTATATTCTTAGAGTGTGTGCTTACCATGGAAGATTAACATTCTTCTCTTTGTTCATTGTGACACTCAATTTAATAAATATATGAATATATCAAGTATATAGAAGATGCAGAAGTTCAACTGTTTTTATTTGTTAAGCAGGTTATGGAATACAAAAGCGGGGAAAAAATGACAGCAGTTGAATGTCAAACAAATTTGAACTGAAATGTTTTCAAATAATATCCGTTACCTTTAATTTTTACCCAAAAATTACTGATTTCTTAAAATAATGTATTTTATTTTTATTTTTATGTATTTTAATATTTTAGACTTTACTCACAATTAACGCAAACACGCTTCACGGATATGACAGGTGTAACCTCCAAAGACCTTTGCTAACTTTCACAGTTTTCCGAATTTCAACTTAAACTGATTTCGCAAGAGACTGATTAAGGTTTGCAACCCCGAACTTAACTATTGAAAATAATGCACAAATCTTTCAAAAGCACATGGTCGTGACGTCAACCGCACGTAGGGTGCACCCTTATTGACCATTACCAACTTCCTCAATTCCAAATTTATTCTTTCCTCTTCATCATGTCAATATCTTAATTTCTTTGTTGCACCTTATTGCTTCACTATGCCGTTTGAGGTATACTAATTATTATGCTTATTTAATGATGATCAAAGAAATATCATGTTCATAACCTGTTCTTAATTCTAAATGACACATGTCAATACTTCCTTTAGCTTACCATTTCCTCTCTTTTCCACCGTTTTTATGGCTTAATAAAAAGTAAATAAAACGCCAAAATTGTGAGAAAGCAGATTTTGTTTTACAATGTTGAAAATGTCTGCACCACTAGGCGTGGTGATCAAAGTTTGTAATTGAGTTGCGAAAAGAAGGATACAGGGGATACGGTGGGGCAAATCGCGCGTACGTGACACATCATCCCAAGTCTGAACAAGAAGCCGTGATGACAGAGTCGAGATGAAAAAAGCTGGTGATAAAAGTTGTGAGTAGTTATATTGCAATAGATTAAGTTTGAGTTTACTGTGTAAACCCGGACGCCATCTAGGATTATCTAGCCAAGCAAAGAAATAACTTTATTAGACACCTGTCAAATGTCAAAGTACTGTCAACTTCCAAGTTTAATGAAGTGATTAAATTATCCTCACATTCACATACATCAAATCGTTTCATGCTCCCATCACCTGGTGGTAATTACAGATTTTACGATCTTTCAAGTACCATACTTCAACGCATCCCCAAGTCATAAACTTTAATGGCTCCAAAAGTAATCAATGTAGTTAAACCCGAAGTTGTGTTATTTACCCACACAGTAATTATAGCATTTCTTATTTTCCACGCCAATGCCTTACTTTGCGCGCACAAAGCAAACAAAGCAATAATTTCTGGTAATTCCTTCTGATTGCTGTTATTGCCATTGTTGCCAGGTTGTGCACACTTTGTTCCATTCATGGGGGTGATTTTAGTGTTACGAATTACTTTCTCCGAATGTATCGCAGCGCACTTTTTCGGCAATAAAACCGCTTATGCTTTCTCGGCGCGACGTGATAATTGCTGGGGTAAGCCGAGCGCGCCATGTGGCGCCCCCATACCATCCTACGCCCCCGCATGGCCATAAATAAAATGCTTGGCGGGCCACTAAATGGTACTTTTGTGTGCCTACACCAATCTAATAGTAATAACTGGATAGAATAAAGTAAAACAATAAAATGTGCCCAAGAGGGACGAAGAAGGAAAAGCGGAAAAAGCAGTCATCAAAGTGGGCGCTATTTATCACCTGCAATAAGTTAAACTAGCAGTTGTAGCAAATTGAGAATAGCTTCTGCTTTAATTTCATCCTTCCTTTCGAATACTTTACGCCCTATAAAAATTAATAGCGCCATCTAGTGGCAGTGCAAATTTCCATTCAAAATTTTATCGCCCAAAGTTTTCCATTTAAAATTTAACAGCTCGACAGTCATCGCCATAGAAAAACGTAATTGTGGAGCGTAAACAGAAAATGGGTGTTTTTTCCCATTTTCCAACGGGCTTACTTCAATTACATCCAGGATAGGCAACCAAGTAAAGACACAAATTCCTTAGCGTCTTGCCTCTTTGAATTTCATCGTGACTCGAATAAAGTGCCTTCATTAATTCATTAACGTGTATTTTTAATGTCCTCGCATTTGGTGTAATGTCTGGGTGAGATTGAAAAACACAGAGATTTATGATAGTGTAAAACACGTCGAGTATGTTCCATCTTTTAGTATCTCGCAGGCGCAAGGGACGCAGTTATTTGCCATGGAGGATATTAAAGGGTTATTACTTTCGCGGCGGTAAAACGGAAGCACCGAACATCAAAACACCGTGTCCTGTGCACTCAAGCTTTTTATTGCAGCTATTTGCGCCGAAAAGCATACAGGTGAAAAGCGTCTCTATTTGCTCTTTTTTTGTTTTGCTTTGATGAAGGTGTAGAATTGTGCTAGGCAACTGCATATACAAGCAAAATTATTAGTTATTGTAAATCACGTATGTTGGGTTGCTCACAAATTTGAAATGTCAAATCTTAACTTTGCCATTTCTTCTTTTAATTCTCCGGATGGTTCAATTTCATGTCTTCTCTCTTCTTTAATATATTGCCATCACTGAGAATGCAATATCGCAACACATAATAAAACAATTCGAGCGCGGAGATTAATGCGAATGGGGGAAACTTTCTTATTGTGTAGAACTCTGCGCGTGCTGCGGGTTGCGTGCACATTGTGTTGGTACGCCAACAATATCTGATATTAAAAACGTCACATACTTTTACGAGCCGATCGCATCCATATTGCAAGATGAAGAATTGGACGCAGAAGGAGAGATGCACAATGACATGTATTATTTGTCTGATTGTCGAGTGTTTCTATTATGGTGAAATATTCTTTCACTTGGAGGAGGACGCAACCGTATCAGTGCAGTTATTGATATACAATGTGTTTGAAATGAAAAAACAAAAAAATAATTCATAATGAAATCATTGAGTAAAGAAAGCTCGGAAAAACTAACCTCTTTATATTGAAGGGTGCCTTATTTGTCTAGAACCAAATGGGACTCAAATAAACTCAACCTTTTGCAAGAGTACCTATTTCCTGGTAGAGGGAAATACATTTTTCCGAACTGGGAATCAAACTAGAGTCTTCTTTGTGAGGGCGAACTGTTTTGGTGACCAGACTATACCGGAGGAGCTCCGTTCACCTTCAATCCATCCTGATGGTATTTTGTTGCACCTGATGACCTCTTGAAGTATGAACCAACCAGAATATTGCTACTTAATACATTTCACCTTCTACATCTTTAATTGCTTTTCCATCTTCAGTTAATTCATGCATGTGCCGCGCATTTGTCAATTTTGCTTCAAATGAGGTCCAATAAAGTTGCTACACCTATTCATTTTGTCACCTTTATCACTCACTTTATTCCAATTTGCGATTTGTTTGTTGCGCAGTGGGTCAAGAGTGGGCATAAATCTGCTTTAAGAAGATTGGGACAAACGCGGAAACAAAACCAGACACGGAAAAGCTTTTGAACCGGCAAATTTCTCATGCACCACTTAGATATCTCCAAGTGTGTCTTGGAGTGTGCGAAAATTTCAAACCAAGGAGAAGCAATGCGTAAGATTAATTTGACTTTGTGTAATCTGTAACACTTGATACACTAATCGATGATACTAAAATTATGTTTTATAGTAATATAATCGCTAGTAGTCATTATCCTCACAGTTGTAACAATTTGCAAACTGTACAAAACAAAGCTAGTAATGAGAGACAAGTAGCACACTATAATGTTTCCACCAGGACAAAGGCAATCGAGCCAGGACGAGCCCATTATGTAAATAGTGCACCAACAAGGGTGAACAGCAGAGGAGTAGCCAACAGGGTGGTCGATTACCATTTGAATGAAGCATCTCTTGCGTTTACTACCACACAACAATGCATGAAGCATGAAGGAAAACGTAGTGGAAAACATTGAGGAGCGTCATTAAACATGTACAAATCACTTTCGTTGTGGACATTTTTAACGATGTCACTTGCACGTTACACACTTACAATTGAAGTCATAGGCAACCAGTATAGCTGCCTCGTTGGAATACTCATGGCGGAGTAAAGAAAATCAGTATTTCACCCTTTCAGTATTTCATCACGAGCGGCGGTGCAAATTGAATTTGGATGTGTTGTGCGCGGAGTAAATGGAAAACGTGCGTTCGCACACGATTGGAGGCGGCATGCAACGTGCTTCGTGCTCAATTGCTATTGGAAGTAAGCAATAGCCTCAAAAATAACCTCCCCAAAGGCAACTAAAATAAATATCACCCTATAAAAATTATTATGCGCACGGATAATTTTATTCATATTAAGCATTTATTTCATGATTGATCATTGCGGTAATAATAGAAACACATTGTCTGGATTCTACATTGAGGCATGAGTAAGGCACCGGGTTGCAGAGGGTAACAACCGCTGTAAATAATACATCAATAAGCCGCAGTATGAAAATTACTGTTTGTTGAGTTTAGTCTGTTTCACGCTACTAGTTTCATGTTCGACATGCATCAATGGTCCGTTCTCATATTTCTATTTGTATTCCAGCGCATTATTACGCTGATTATAAAGGTTATTGATTGTGAAAGGCAGTAACAAACTGATATTTTCGAGAGGGTTTGATTCATGGCTGTATTCACAGAATGACATTTGACATTTGTCATTCCTGCCTTTATCAACTTGATAAATATTAAGCAACCATATATACAGCGCCATCATAACTATATTTTAAACGGTAATGTGGTAAATGGAAAAACAAGAGATTGAGGTTTTTGGCGTGTGCCCAAGAAATACCCATGAAATGATCCCTGAAAGAAAGCGGTTACGCGCAGTTAACACGCTCGTAAAACATAAGAAGCGTTTTAAACTTTCAGTGGGGGGCGGTTGCGAATTATTGCGGAGTCAAGACAAGTCAAGGTAATACAATGGTCCTAGCTCACACTAGCTTCAACCCGCTGCCATTCGCGAAATAAAAGTTTCAAGCTGAATAAAACAGATTAGAGCGTAATAAACGGGCCATGAATGCGAATAGAACATAAAAAAGAGTATAAAAGGGAGGAAAGGTTGCAATCTGTTGTAGTATGAATATTAATAAATATTTCATGCAAGCTCAACACAATACTTGTGTTTAAAATACTAGAAAACCGGTATGAACAGGTTATAATTGTAAGTAGCTCCATCTAGTGGCGTTGACATTGATAGCTAAGACATTTTCCAAAAATTTTCGAAAAATTGTGCAACATTTTTACAATTAATAAAAATAAGGTGTCTTTTTCAATCAGCTACTATCTTCTTAGCTTTTATTTATTTTTTTCTACTTGTTGCTCTTTTTTGTGATTAATAAATGAGGGAAAAACATATCATGTCACGCGAAACTTTAATAAATACAAGCACCCTACGGCCTTTAACACCCATAGTGTTAAATTATGCATTATATCGTCACCAAGCGGTGTTACTTTAATCCCTAACGGAATGAATAGCATGCCCGGCGCTTCCACCAACCTCTTGCTGCCGGCAAAGCGTCTCGAAATAAATTTCCATATGAATGATACTACGCTCGACTAAGTCGTCAAGTCGCACAAAACGCATCGTCTTAACAAAACCCAACTAAAACTACCGCCTAAGTAACTCAAATTACATTGACACATCAATGCAGCCGCAGCGCCATCTTGGTAATAACATTATCTCGAGTTGATCATTATGACATTATGGTAATCATATGATGATGTTATGCGGGTTATCCGGATCAAAAATCACTTAGTCTAGAACTATTTAAATCAGTTGGCGGATGGATTGTTTGTGAAGGGTGTAAAAGTTAGGTTGGGATCTAATGCGATAGGAGGCGCATGTGGAGATATTATCATGCTTTCTATGGCTTAGGAGGCTAGCTCCTAGCTTCTAGCTTGAAAAAGTTCATTTGTCAGGCAAGAAAAGAAATAAACTGACGCGCTCGTAAGTTATACGTCCTCCAGCTGGGCATAATGAAGACGGATTGAAGAGGCTCTGGAAAAATGGTGGCGTTCACATATTTCATCTCTACAATGGAATATTAGAAAGCAAACGTTGTAATTTCGGAGAGTCATCTCTATTTAGGTCGATTACTTCTACAACAATAGCTCAGAAAAGAAGAAATATTGAAATGTATCGGCAGCTTTACAAAGTGTCAGAGTAGGCAACCAAATCAACACTTAAAATAATTTTCTACTGAATAATGACATTTCCAAGTAATATAAGATGTGTTCGTGGCGTTAGTGAATTACAGAGGTTGGCAATAAATTAAGCAATGAATGAATTATAATCAGCGAACGCAAGAAATTTGATTAAGTACTTATTGGAAGCAATTCTTCGCTGGCAGCGCGCACATGGATTATAATTGCACCCCATTATTATGCCATTATGACCCTCAATTTTCTCTCATACCCTTTTCATCCTCATTTATTCCAATTTCGTCTTGCTCTTTACCCTTCTCCTCTCCTTCTCACCTACTCGCTTTTATTGCCACATCATTCTGTTTTTCTTTTTCCCTCTTACCAACAGAAATCCACCTCAATCCAGTCGAGAAATTGATTCTAATTTGATTTCTTGTTGCGTGGAATAACACAAAACCAAATACTACCAAACTCCGCACAATAGAAACAAAGAAAAGGAAGAAAAGAAAAAAGTGAGGTTCGTGTATCAATTAAAATAAGGCCTCAATTTGTATTAAAATGTAAGCAGGGAATTGAAGAAATGGAGCAGAAAAAGATAGTGCAAAGCACTTAAAACCCTAGGACATAAATTGTGACGACTCCGCCTTTGGCAGTCTTTCATCACCCTAAAGGCATCCGTTGCAAGTCTCGCTAGCACATGGAGGATGTAGGGTGGTGTGTTACGCGCTAACATGTTGCCTATCCCAATCCAGATGTGGGCAGTTTAACTAACCCATTCCTCACCCAACACTCCCCACTCCACAGCCTTCAATTCCTCAAATATTGCTCTACCGCTTTAAACACTGACCACAACAGTCCTCCAGCTTTGATCTGCTCGTACATCAAAAGGAATCCCTTGCCTCTTATATGCCGCAAGTGAAAATTGCCTGCATTAATACACCAGGTATAATGTAGATTTAGGGTGTTGGGCATGTGTGTGGTTGGGGTTAACAAATTCGCTTACGTGTCCATCGAGGCGAGAACCAAAAAGGGGCAATTACGTGGTCGTTGCGCTGATGCAACAAAACTCGTGTGGTTGTGATCATGTTCGTACTTCCCGATTCCTCTACCTACATCCTCCATTCTACATTGGAGGTTAGGTAAATTTAATGCCATGTCTAACTCTCGTACATTGAAGGTACCAACTGGTTTCCACTGGTTTTAACACTCGAGGATTTGTAGTAATTTGAATTGGAGTGTTTGTATTGTTAAACTGACCTTTCAGCTGCTTGCAACCCTTTCAATTATTCGATTAGTATTCCAATTCGAAGCAAATTCCAGTGGAGTTCTATAACTATCACTGTATATCGCACAAAATCCGTTGAATTTCATCTGGAATTCAAGTAGTTTGCTATTCTTTCTGCTTGCCAGTAGTTAAAGTAACAGTGTACATGATGCACCCTTATTTTTCACCCTCAACCATTAATGTATTGATTCTCATTAATAACTTATTCATATAAGTAATTCAAATGCAGTGACTGTTAACAACGCAATGGTTCAAGCTCAGCATAAAATCAAATTTCATGCAGCTTGGTAGTAAAATCGTCATTGCCCAAAGCACCCTCGGTGAGTATTCATGGTACACCTGGCATGGTGATTACCACAGTTAGGTTTATTCTATGCTATAAACTTTAATAGCGCACGCAGACGTTAAATATTTATTTCAATTCCCTACCCTGTTCATAGAATACTCAAACGTCTAATGCTCTACCTCTTAAACGGGATAAGCTATGTGGAAAATAGAAGAATATTCAAGGCAGGCTTAAAAATGCAAGCTTGCGATGTGATGAAAACATAACTTTGCTGGGCCGGAGCTTAGCGTGTTTCGGATGTTTTCACAGTTGCTGTGAAGTTGTAAAAGTTCACGATGCTCACAGAGTTGCCAACTATGCGGCGTGTCAAACTTTGCAGATGGATGTGGCAAGATTTGTAGGGGGTTAAACGTGTTGAAAACGACGGAATTCTGCAAATAAACTTGTTGGCAGCATACAGCAAAACATAAACAACACGGCGCAAAACTAACCACTAGAAAAGTAAAGAAAAAAAGCAATTGATTTAGTTATGTTCGGATGTGTTGAGTGTGCTTTTTTGTCAAGCTGTGCGCACCGAAGTGGAAAAAGGCGTGAGCGTCTTTCGATTAATCACCGGGAAAAATTACGCCGGCGATTTTCTCATTAATAAAATCCAAGATGTTCACAAACGCGAAGCAAACACTCTGTTTTCATTCTTTCCTTTGTTTCATTCAATATCATCGTTTATTCTAGGCTATTAATCACAGATAAGGTAGATATGGTTGCATAATTTATTCCTCCTCTCTCACTCAAAATGGCAATGTTTAGTTGTCTGGTAGGTGTCAGTTGGATTCATTAAAAATGTAAATTAAAAGTAAACAATTCGAAGTACTCTCGTTTCTGTTCTCGGCTTATTCTTTCCCTTCGTTGTTTTAAGGTTGTTTCGTGATGCTTGCCGCTTGATAAGAAAACAAGATTTATTCTTCAATTACATCGCTTCAATTAGCTTGAGTCGTGGGTGGCAAGATTAATGCTACACCAGAACTGGCAAGACATAGTTGAAGTTGAGGAAGTTAAAGCGTTTAAAGGCACGAAATTCTCAAACAGCAATTAAGCTGATATAAAATTTATTTAGACGCTCATCTTAGTGGCCGAATTAAATCAAAGTAAATTCACAGAGATTCATCTTGGGTTTTTATTTGATACCATTCTTCGACGTTTATGTTATTCCCGTTCCGTTTTCTTCTGATGTATGCAACTAATCATTCTCATAGCTTTACTTATAGAGGACTCTTTCTACTCGAGTGCCTCGCTGCTGTTGCGCTCAAAGCACAACACAAAGCACCCCCGAGCAGGCGGAAAGCAGAATAAATCCACTTTAAGCAGACGCATTCGGGCAAACACACGGCAGGCGGACAAAAAACAGCGGAAAGCTTTCACACTGTTGTTTACTTTCGACTGCTGCTTTTTGTTTCCTGTTTTCCTGCCCTCTTTTTGCCACCTTCTTTACGTCACAGGCCTTTAGGTAATACGTAATTCAGTTAGTTGGAAGCGCAAACTTTTTTGACGCGCATGCGCAATTGATAAGTGGGCGGAGCATTCGAAACAAACACCTAGGATATCTCGGGCAATAATAGGAGCATTTTAAAAATTCAAAGTGTATTCAATCATTTACTACCGCACCGATGTATGATCTAAATGTTTAATAATAATATACAGAAGCAATTAAATAATTTATTGATGAACGTGACGCTATTTGTTTACACCGCTCATAAATCTCGCAACTCGCACGACCACAATGCCAGTAAAACTAACAAATTTGCATTAATTAAACCACCACACCAACGCCAGCGTCGAGTGCTGTTCGCATTTCACGCTAATTGTTTATACGCGGATATGCAACGAGCGTGGATTACGATTGTTGCATAGTTTTATGCAGCTTTACATTGCATTATAAAGTACACATTATATGACCAAGTTATATTGTTAGTACAGTAGGGTATTAAACTGGTTAATAACTTGTTCCGAATATCATTGCAGCAGGTTAGTAATAAAATCACTAAATTTCCAGCTGTATTTAGTTTACTGCTGCCCATTGAGGGTGTTCTGCAGTGTTGATTTTACTTGGAATTTTTTAAATTGATGCAAGGGTTGTTGAGATATCCATAAAAATGTGTTTACAGACTCCGCCCACTTATGTTCTGCGCATGCGCAACACAAACTAGGGCGTTGTAGTGCGTGAAATTAAGAGAAAAAAGTATTTTAAAATCAAACTAGAGTGTGACACTAAGTGAAATTTGTGCTCATCTTCCTCCTACTGGATCAATCTGAAAGTTTCCACGCGGAACTTTGCTGCGTGCGCTAATTTCACGCCGCATTAAATGCACGCCGTGATAAATTAGAAAGTTTAAGCCGTGCTACATTAATTCCTAAGTGTTTTTTCATTACCCCATTGTCATAAAGAAATCAGTGCGGGATACTCGAATTATATAACCGCTCAAACGTAACCAGAAATGAAATGTCGATTTTTCAGTGGCAGTAGTAGTAGTTACGCACGAGCACTAGAAAAGCTCGGAGCTTTTAACCTGACAATTCTTTCTTAAATCACATATTACACATTTCGTACAATAATTTATTATTTTCCCACACTAAAAATTGCGAATATAAGTATGTCTTGTAAGCACAGCACGTGATTTTCATTGCTCATTGGCCTTGCACTTAACCTGCCGCACGGTGGATAGCACCACTTGCGTCTAGTGACGGCACGGGGGAGGCGGCACAGCAAAGGCCACTCTGCTCACATATATTTCGGTGGCGATGGCGGTGTTCGTGACTTGTGAATTTAAGCAGTTGGGACTTTATTTGGCTTGACTACGGATCTTTCACTGCCTCCAACACAACAATCTCCAGCGTTGCCAATACTTGGCAATGGGAGTTACAGCGTGAGGGTGAATTCAGTGTAGTACGCTTCAAAGACTCCTAACAATTTTACCAACAAGAGGAACAGCAAGAGGCTAACGCAATACTGGAGTTTATTTAACTTGGAGATATTTGAAGGGTGAGTAGGATGAAGTCATTTCTATTTATGCGAACAAATGCACCACAGAAGACATAGTATCAATATATATTTGAAGAATCAAAGAAAAAGTAATGAGAACTTTTTATTTTTCCACACAAAGTTTTCCACTTAGGCAACCAGTTCTACAATACTTAACCTAACTCCTAAGTACTAAAACAACAAACATTAAAAATTCGTATTTCTCTTTCTCAACTACGGCTCTACGGCTATTTTTGGTTCATTCCCAAGCTCTAGCTCATTTTTCCACATTAATTTTCTCACTCTGCAGGTGAAAGAACGCGCAGCCAATTAAAACCTGACCACTTGAGCACATCGCGACGCTGGAAAACTGCTATTTTTTTTTTGCTTTCTTCGCCTGAGACATTGCCGCCTCTTGTGCACGAGTGCAAAACGCTACAAAATCTAATTACTGTTTCCCAGCGAATTTTTCGCTGTCAGTTGACGTTTACTTAATTTTGACGATGATGGTTTGCATTTTTATTTCCCTCATTTTTCCTCATATTTTTCCCTTGTTTATTCTGCTTACCGTTGTCGTTTTCCCCCACAGGCATTCTTGACTGTAACAAGAAGAGCAATAAATTTGTTTGGATGTGGATTAGTATGTTGTAAAATGTAAGGAAGAGAAAATAAACCATGCTCAGAGTGAAGAAAATTGTATGTTTATTAAGGATTTTTTAATGGGCAAGAGTAAAGTTTTTCTTGGATAAGAAAAGTAATTAATTTGGTAAAGATTTGAATTTTTTGACAAAAAATTTTAAATTAATGCATACAAAGTTGCATATATTAAAGATGTTTTTATTTGAATTTGTTCGTTGTAAATAGTTTTTCCATTGTTATAAAACTTGATAATGTTGAATATTGTTAGAAAATACTTTGAAAACTTATATTCCAAAATGTATCCTTTATTGGACATTATATTCGGAAAGTTGAGCGCTAGGAAAAAAGCAATTTCCATACGCTCAATGTCTGTTTACGGATGACTTCTGAATATTTTATCAGCTGAATATTTTCGATTCTTGCGAAGGATGCACAAAGCTGAGAAGTTTTGAAAGGCTTAAGGAGCTTTCTAGGATTTTGCATACTTTACAGTGTTGCAATATTGACAGAAATGACACATGACGTTAAAATAGAGTAAGATAGGCAACATATCAGACACCACTTAAAAAATAACAAAATCAATAATGTTCTACAAAAGAAGCTTAGCCTAATCAAGGATGGCATTAATAAACAAACTTTGTTTTTTTATTTCTAAATGTTTATAAGAGTGCAATGTCGATTATTTATTGATATATGTACCAATTTCTTCTTTGTGTCTTCTGCTTTTAGCATTGTTTTTCTTGATAATCCTTTATTACTCCATCCGCACTCTTGACTGATCTAGAATTGAATCCGAAACTTTCTCGCCTTTTTCCCGCCCGCCTCCGATGGCATCGGCATAAAAGTACATCGAAAATATAACCAGATAAGCACACGCTGCGAAAAGGTGGCGCGCATCACGTGAAATTCAATTCGGAGTTTTTAGTGCTTCCGCGAAACTGCATATTACGCGGATAACAAGTGTCAGCCGGCGGCGGCAGCGGAGGCGGCGACGGGCCAACAGTGCGTTGGGGAAATAACATGCGCCATTTGATGGCGCTGTTGGCTCGTATAGTACGCATAATCTCCGCACACGAGGAAATTGGAAAGCGCCTTAATCCACCGTCACCAGATCTAACCTAACACATTGCCTACTTTCAAACAGTTTCATTTCCTAAAAGTGACAATTGCTCAGTTAAGCAGCGCAAATAATCATAGCGTATAGACATGTAATAAACATAACTATAAACAAATAAAGGATTGCTCTAAAACATTGAATACTTCCATTCATTAATCTGGTGAGTGCTTTTTATAAGTTAGGCAACCAATATTACATTCTGCATTGCCATCCAAGCCAGCCACTGGCACTCTGAGCATTCGCAGGCCTTCAGCTGGGGCGAAAACCTAATTAAAGTTTTCCGCCAACTTTTTCTCAGCGCTGCTCACTCTTTGCCTACTTTCTGGCCATTAATTACGTGTTTTCGGAACGCAAGCCACCCTCACTGCGGGAGGGAAAAATCTTGAAACCAATGTTTTCATTTTGTGCGCGCAGACTTGAAGCTGAGCGTATAAAAATGTACAAATTATATATGATCAAAGTGGAGGGAAAAGTTTACAAGTGCAGAACGAAAGAAAGGAAAATTATGAAGGCAAGACGGCAAATAACAAGTCTAATTAATCCCAAAAGGAAAAAAAACTTAGAAATAAAGAAAGCATTAATTATTTGAAGATAATAAATTTACATATTTCTTATATTTTCCTTCCGAAATTTAAGTAAGCCGTGATCCGTTTTAAGTCAACTAAAAGGGTAGTTTCAAATCCTTCCATTTTTCTACCTCTTCTGACAAAGAATAAGTCATTTCATAATATTTCTAAAGGACTTTTAGTGCACTATGATGATGATAAATGCACTTTGTAGACTTATAGTCCTTTTTAGTCTTGCCTGATAAAGATTTAAAATGTGCGCGCATTTTTTAAAGAAATCAAGATTTATTCCCACCTCATACCGCTCTACTAAACACAAAGTAGACGCACAATATTCCATCCGAAAATAAGCAAGCAAATAAATGACTCATGAATTTATCACCACAATAATTCATCTCTTTATTTTTTAAACACCACATCAATTTCAACTTTGTCCGCAAGCCATATAACATACTGGCACCTGGCACAAGTAAGGATTTTAGTGTTAGACAAATTTTAGAATTGTATGTACCTCTTGAAAAAACGCACAAAGTAAAAGTGCAAGTATTTGCAGAATTATTTTCATTTAAAGTGGAAATGTTGCACCTCTATATTTGCTGCATCCTTGTCACTTTGTCGTTGAGAATAAGATTTGCGGTGGAATAGCAAAATATGCATGTGGGTGTGCTTAATGTCGATGTATTCATAAATGTTTGCACATGAGCAGCATGCGGCGGTGGAGGAGGCGCCGGGCAACGGGCGATGCCATAGAAGCAACTTTGCAATTGAGTTTGGGAGTTGTGGTTGTGCTGTCGCCGCATGCTAGCTACAATGTGGAAAGTTTATATAAAGTAAATTTATATGCAATTGAATTGATTATTACTTGTGGTGCTTGTGAATTATGTTGATATTTTA
>JAODGC010045597.1:0-34281 GCA_027574925.1 Ecitoglossa quadriceps | reverse complement strand
CAAAATATTAAATCGTAAATAATAAACACACAATAAGATTCGTTTAGGGTACAATATAGAAATAATAAATTATTAAAGTAGTAAATATAATAACCAATTAACAAACATCAACAACAATAATAAGTATTTATGTATAATAATTTGCGTCTTTACAATGTCCTGTGGTAGATTTGATTTTAATAAATTGAATTACTCTCCAGAGAAACTTAACTTTTGACCAAAATTCAGACTCAAATTTTTCTTTTGGCAAACTATCTGATATTTAAATTGCCGACCGACCTCAAGATGAATTTATTTAATAATTAAATTTTTTTCGATTTACTAAAATGAGCTGGGGAAATAGAACAATTGCGTATCCATACCGTATCACCAACTGCAACAGAAAGAGACACGGTAATACAAAAATCTCGTAAGGATTGGAAAACACCAGAAAATCCTCCTCCGGCTCATTGTCAGCAAATTAAATTTGCCCATGCATTTAGGGTATCCAACCTCATAATAATTCTCTTAATATTTATTGTAATCTAAGTAGCTCTTTAATTCTGATTACCAATTTTAGTTATAATTCACCTTTAAAATTTGGCAATTAAAAGTAGTTTTAATAAACAGTTTTCTGCCCAGAGAAAAAAAAATTGCATGTTATTCATTTTTTACAATTCGTCTAGACTCTTTGATCAAACCTAAAACCGTTTCCCAAATTAAAGCAAAAAATTTAAAAAATTTCATTTTATTTAAAAAGTCTAAGTAGCTTATTTCTGAGATGGCATTTAAATACTCCTTGAAGCCAAAACTAATCAAAATTTGTGTGTTTTTTTGTTGATTTGTTACGGCTTCTTCTGGTAGGTCTATTAGAAATTAATATATTCTAGAACCTGTTTTTAAGAATGTTTTATTTTCTATACTTTCCTACATATATGGAGAGAACGTAGAGGCTGGCATAAGTTAAGGCGGATTAGCGCAAGTTGCAGTTGGTATTATAGCTTTATACTATATCTATTAATGAAATATTTATACATACTGTAAAGTTTATGGTACCTTATTTTTTAATTTGCTGTATGTATCAATTAGGCAATAAATTGGAATCCACTAGTAAGTTAATAGTACCCTAAACTTAATTTTTACGTTGATGATATAATCATTAGCTTATAAACACTACGTGCAATAATTATCTTCATTTAGATATTTGTTGTCTGAATATGTGAGAATAGACAGGTGATTACCCTAGTAGTCTTTTAATATATGCAAAAATAATACATTACTCGTCGGAAAAATTGTGGCGTGTGCCAGCTACACAAGATCTGCTTTGACAACAGAGAATGTTTGTTTTAATTGCTTGGAGGATGGAAAATTATATGGTGGACCAAGCGCCACTTTAGATCTTACCATATACTTTACAAGAGGCTTCACAAAAAATATTAGCAATTACCACAAATCAGTATTTAACGCATTTTTTATTCAAAGATGATTGTGATATTCTCTTTGTTTGAGCCCGATTTCTTTCTTTCTGCCCTTTTGTAGTCTTGCACCCCCTACCATGACATTATAGTCAGGTGAATACATATATGCATCATATGCTGGCCTAACGCATGTGCGCAAACAAGCGCAACAGGCTCAACACAATTCTTCTCTTAATATTGTCAAAATGTTCCAAGTCAACGGTCTCTAAGTCTAAGGTCGTGCTTCATGGTTTTGACTACAGCTTTCCATAATCTCCCGGAATGTGCATTGCGCGGCGGGATAAACTTCTATTCAATATCTAACGCACAAAGCAATCCCTACAATACCTCAATTTACTCCTCGACCACCAGAAACCAGCCTAAGTTTCGAAACTTGTATCTATCCCCTTATAAATATGAAAATAAATAGCATAATACTAACTTACACTGGTTATGTGAGGCCATTTATTTTATGTTGAGCATTTTTAGAACTCACCAATTCTATCGACAACCTACGTCCTAAATTGTCGTACTGTGGACACTATCCAAACTAACGTCACTTTACTGCACTGTGTCAATAAACTCTACCAATTCTACCATTGTCAATAATTCTTACCTGGATATAAATAAATTTCGCGGCGCAATTACGTTTTTTGCCATCATCCATATTATATATTATATAATTATACGAAAAATTTACATACATAAATTCATGTTCCAAAAGCGGTTCCATTATTGTTTGCTAAACCATACAGTTTGTTATTTGCTGTTGGTGTTGAGATAACCTTGCATGCCGTGAAAATGTCTTTAACGCGTTGTATAGCCGCTACGTATTCTTTCCATTATTGTTTCGTTTCCAACCAATTTTTAATTTCAACAATCCTGGCGTTAAAACTTTAGAAGTGATTAAAAAGGCTTCGAAAAATTTTAGCGGATCGATTATACCACATTAGCCAATTTCGAGAGCAACTGTGAACTGTAGCTCTTGACAGTGCATCGGACTCGTCACGTAAGTTAACGAGGTCTCATCTATTACCAACACCAGTAAATAAATTATTAAAAATCTTACAACATTATGGCGTTTTTCTCCGTGGCATGAAGGTGCCACCAAATTTGTTGGTTCTAAAAATCGTCCTGGCAAATTAATATCTGTCGATACGTTTATATTAGCACACAACACAAATTATCTATAGTGAAATCATAGCGTTAAAAGCATCACCAAGTAACTTAGTTGTTTTTGGCCGATTTCCAAAATGCTGCTTAATGACAACCTGCTTGTTGATGGTGAGGTTGCATTAAAGGCATCGCCTAGCTTGGCAATTAGACTGGCTTCTTAAATGACGCAATTTAGTAGCCAGTTTTCCAGTCTCCAATTGTTTCTTATATATGGCCCAGGTTGAGGTATTCCTGTATGAATACACATCAGTGCTACATTGCAGTCATTTGTTTTGCCCTCGTGCTTAATTTCCCGAAGCAATTCGGGATTTCCGGAATTTTATCTAACAATATGGCGCTTGGTAATCTGCCTAAAAAACTTATAGATTAAAATGTTCAAATTATTGCATAGCACTTCATGCTTCTTGGTTCTAAAATAATTACTATAATACTAATTTCTAGATGATGTCACTTCCGTCAGTTATATTGGACAAGCTGCGCTTGATCTCTACACTTAATGGAACCCACAAGGCATTTCGCTTATTTCATTTGCGATATGTGCTTGTTGCCATAGATTAGGGTTTTAAATATGGCCAGAAAAGTTGTTGCTGTTGTTTGCGTTTGGTGAATGACTACTTCAGCAAACATTATGGAATTCTCGACATTCGCAAAAAATTTATCAGCTTCTTCAGTTAGATTAACTTGAAGCTAAAAAACTCCTGCAACAAATAATATATTTTGCATTTTTAGTTCTTGAACAATTGCAAGATACTTTTAATTATTGTTCCTTTTTATGTTGTAATTTCTTTATAATACCATTTGCCATAGTGAAATATGGTATGCTCAGCCTTTTCGATAAAATGTCGCAAAGTTCCACTGACTTCGCGTGGTTAATTTCCAGAAGTTATTTTTATTTAACACCGATCCTTAACTTAAATATTAAACGACTTATTGCTAGGTAGATACCGCACATCCAAATTATTTAAAATTCATTTATTTCCTAAATACGTGCATAAAATACAATAAAAATTATATAATTATAGAAATATGTTTGGCTACAATCCAATTCAGATTTAATAGAGGAATTGCAATATTAAATTACTGGAAAAAATTTATATTATTATTTTTGGAGTGTCCTAAATTAATTCAAAAAGTAAATGTTTCTGCCAGCAGATTATATTAAGATGGAGACTTATAAATGTCCACATGCATTGGAGCATCATTATTAGTCTATTTCTAATATTGGTTTCCAATTAACTAACAGACTCAATATTTGTCTTTATTGCTGCGTTTGTCCCAATAAAAATTTTCTAATAAACAAATTATTTTGGAAAAGTATGTTTGCATTTTTCAAAGTAAAGTTATTTACATTGTTGTAACTATTTAGCCATAGCCAGTCTCATGTTGCAATAAAATAAATTTGGTAATTAAGTCTGACCAAAAGATTGACAATTGCAAGATAAAAATTACGCATGCATAATTTTAAAAAAAAGTATATTTACGTCTAGTTTAATAGCACGTCTGTATCCAATTTTTAACAAATTCATTTTTTTGTTGCTCATTATAATTATTTTAATAAGCATAAAGAGAAACTTTGTGTATTCCTGATGCTACCTTCGCATAATCACATATGGTCATAAAACACACATAAAGCATATGGTCATAATACCTGTCACAACGTGCAGATGTAATCTTTCTTAATCTCCGCATCCGAAACTAAATTTGTTTGCTTTTAACGAGTTGTAAATTTCTGTCCGAATGAGTTTTTTTATTGAATTGAGCAATTTATAAACAATAATTTCGCGTTAAATTTATTTCAGTTGTCAGCCTACGCTTTTATATACGAATGTAAAAAGTAAAATTTTTTCATAAATGCGCATTCTTATATTTTGCAAAATTGTGATCAATCGTACAGGTAAATTTAGTCTAAACAACATAATTTTAAAAATACATAAATTTTTAATTGCTTGTACTAACAATGAAATTTGCTTGAAGAACTGATATATTTCCAGATTTATTACAAGCACCATTCAAAATATATTCATTAAATCACTATTTATATAAATTAGTTCTTTATGTGGGCCATAATTTTTGCAATATAGAATGATTGCAGACATATTTCTTCTGATAAAGTTTCTCTCTAGCTAATTTAGAATCCAAATCGTTTCTAAGTAGGAAAGTTGCGATTGATAAGTAATAAATTATTAAGATTTAAATTAAGTTCACCAAAGAAACCAAAAGTTACAAATTATCAAAAATAAGCGTGCCCAAATATCTCAAGATGCTAAGGTATCACTGGATAGTTGAAAAGTAAGTTGTAATATTTCTATATACTACCTTCTATATATGCATTTTATGCAAGAAGGAGAAAATGTTATGATATCACAAAGTATTTTTGGATATTACACATACCATAAATCATGCATTTTATGTTCAACAAAATAATTGAGTAAAACGTCAAAAAATTTGGAAAGAAATTGTTCTGAAACAAAAACATGTATATAATATCCCTAAAGGTTTCAATGCATTTATAACATTGAAGTTAATTTCTTTAATACACCTTACGGAGCCACGCTGGCTGACAACTTGACACACTTGTCATCTTTAAATATGTTCTGAACATTTTTATTACAAATTTAAATAAAACTTTCGACATTCATCAAAACTTACAAAATTCTTTTGGATTATTCCAACTCTGAGTTTATGGTTCTACATATATTTTCTTTTTTCGGGCAGTCCTCTTCTCAGTATTATTTTAAGTAATAGTGATAGAAGTAGTTTTAAAAAAGAATTTTAAGAACAAGCACCACTTAATTTTTGCCAATTGTTTCTCATTATTTAGGCACAATTTCAATAAGAAGCGTATGAAAGGCAACTGCGACTGCCACATAATCAAGATTCGTTAGTTGTAAACATCTGACTTGAAACAAAATTTATGCCTGATTTATACATTTTAGTATTTACCTCGAATCCAATTCCTTATATAACTCCAGATTGACGAACATAAAGCCGTAGAATATTCTAGTTATCTTAACATCTATCTAAACAAATTACTCAAAGAAAAAGCAATACTATATGAACTCAGTATTATTATATAAAAATTGCACGCGAGACTAGTTTATTACAGTAATGACTGACGATGAAGATGTATTATTTGTTTAGATTTACTTTAATCTTTGCCAAAAGAAAAAAGCCGAAAACGTTTCTCACCATAAGAATACAAAGCAAGTGTTAAAGTAAATCGAAACAAACCTTATAAATATTAAACACTTTGTAATTGATCAAAACAATAAACTAAAGGTTACTATTGTTAAAAAGTTGTGACAGAGATCAGCATATTTCAGGAAAATTGTCTGTAATATTCTCTTTGTTATTTGGTTGTGGTTATACAATCTGCCATGATACAACCAAAGAAAATTGACAGAAAACCTAATTTTAAACAGTTGCTGTTCAGTTGGGCGTATAAAATTGTATTTTATTTAGTTATTGTTATCGTAGTTAAAATGTATCTTAAGGCTCGTTAGGCCACAATTTAAATTATGTTTAGTTTCCCTCCCACAGTTTCATTTCCAGGCCACTAAATCTCCCACCTATATTTGGTACTTGATTGTTAAACGCCACCCCACCACTAATATAAAGAAATTTTGTAAAGTAGAGAAGATTATAAGTAGTTGAAAGTAATATATCAATATTCAACATTAACTTCGTCTGTTATTTCCCTCTCATAATCAGCGACAACAAACTCATTGAAGTCGCAGTTGACAAGCGATTTCCTCAAGCAATAGCAAGACAGCAATTCAGTTAGTAACTATTTCCATGCTTGCATATTTTTTGTACTCAGAATTTTCAATTGAAGACTTTGTCACGTTTAGGGAGTATAAACACAATGATTTTAAATCACATTTAATAATTAAGTGACGTATATTCTGTTAATTTTGTTATTTTGCTTATAATCTCACCATTGGTGGATATGAATAGAGGATTGTTCAAAAATACACTTATTTCATTAGTAAGCAACTAAATAACAGAATTATAATCACATAGATTTGAAAACATTAAAACCATATCCGTATATTGTATTTGAACTACTTATATGAATAATTCATTTTTAAACGCCACTATGAACCAATTGTAGTAAGATATTTTTACATTTTAGTAATATTTTGAATGGTTCTATTTTATTAGTATCCTTTACAGCATAAAAGAATAAATTGTTCACTTGGAATTAGTCATGGATTATTGATCTACTTCTAGGTTGGACAAAATGTAATTATATTGTATTAATGTTCCATCATAAAAATATTTCATTTTATTCTTTATTTCTTAAAATAAAATATTTTTGGAAAAAGTTCTTTCTTACCAACCAAATGTATTAGCATTTTTTATATCAGTACTTATATTATTATTTCTATGCAATTTAGACAATTAAAAATTGTGGGTATAAAAACAAATATAAAAATTAAATTTTATTAATAATAAATTACGCAAAATATTGATTTTTTAGTTTGTTGTAAAAAGCTCTGCCCCAATCATTTATTGTAATTCACTTTTCTTCTTCAGTATCCATCACATAGGCCAGAACAAATTACAAATACATGAAATATTCATTTTTACGTCATAATTAGCTAGCATTAACGACCAGAAAGTTAAACAATATAGTGGTAAAAATTGGTATTAGTTCTAACTGCAAACGTGTGTACTCTATACTTATTTAAACAATTAAAAATTAGTTTTTATATATGTAAAAAAAAACAATAAAAGTAAACTAAATAGAGTAAAATGAATTTTATATTAATTGCTACAACTAAAATCTGTGGTTGCAATCTTTTTTGTCCTAATAATAAAGTGAATTATTAATGTGGTGTAACATTTGTATTAGCAATTCTTTCAATAAGTGGGTATATTTGTTACCAACATTATGTGCGTGAACCGTTTGTTGTAGAATTTATTTTGCATTGGACTTTGATTTCGATTGCTGATTTTCATACATTGATCAGAGCTAATATATTTAACAGTAACCTTAAGAAGTTAATGCAAACCATCAAAGCATGTAAGGAACTTACACTTGACTCGAAAAAATTAATAATAAAACCAGAGAATAATAAAGAAAATCTTAAATTTAACTATAAATTGAAAATAATTGCGTGTATTAAGAATAATTTCCACAAATGTACAAAATTCTCAAGGAAAATTGGTGTAAATCATGTAGTTTTTTTCTCATGGAATTTAGTATTTATAGTGTATGCAAGTGCATATATCATTCTGGGATTCAAATGGCAATTGTTCCATGAGTATATCTACTTTACTAATTTAATGTTTGCTTGGGAAATTCTACATGTCATGAACAAATCACTTGAAAGTGTTAACTGGAACATTGAAGCTTGGCACAAATCTTAGTTTTGTGCCAAGCTATGAATATGAAAATATGATTGAAATATATACTCTACGTCCTTACAAAAATGTAATGAATATTAATATTTCTCATAATAACTTGATCTGCACAACGTTGAACATAGCTTTGGACAGCTACATCGCTATTATTGAAAATCACACTAATATTGTGATCCACTTCAATAATCATTTTGGGTGGTCAATGCTCTTCAGTATAATTTTAAGTACTAATTTCATTTTGACTTGCTCGTTGAGTTGGTTATTAGGAAATATGGACATCACAAATGTTATATCTCATATTCCTTTAATTTATTTTATTGTAAGTAATGAAAACACTTTACAATTTTGTGTAAAATGTGCATAAATTTTCAAATATTTTTCAGTGCATTGAAGTATTTATCCCTATAAAATGCGAATCCATTAAGAAAGGACGCTTGCAATTTCATCAATCGCTAAGAAAACTTTTACTTTGTTGTGATTTTTTAAATGAGTGTATTACGGTTAAAAAGCTGAGATTATTGATCGGACAGATGGAGAGAGATCAGAATATTTCAGCAAAATTGTTGGTATTAAATTTTGCAATGATTTTTAGCATCGTTTATATGACTTCTTGTTATTTGATTGTACTTATACAATTTCAAAGAATCAATCAAAAGGAATTGACAAAAAACTTAATTTTAAACTGTTACATTAATTAAAACTGCAGCAAATTTCAAACGTTCTAAAACAATCAGTAAAAAAGTATTGTTACTCAAATGTAATTATTACACATGCAATTCTATTAGTTTACTTAAATTAATATGTAATAATAAATGTTAACCTTGTGTTTCCACCGCCAATAATCAATTCCACCATTAGTGAAATAAAACTTCTCTACATAATTAACAATAATCAAGAATAAAACAAACTTCAGTTTGATGTGCGACATTATTTTGTTATAAAGATAATTTAATTGATACTAATAAAACTATATGCTATCAGAATAAATTGATTAAAAAGTTAAAACTTCAGTAAATTGATAAAGTTTTAATTTGCGATCATGGATTTGATGCTTTCAAAAACTAATTGCATTTGTTAGTATTATTAAATAGTTGTTTAGTTATTTGCAATTCACTTTTCAGGCAGTGCTTCAATTTTTTTCAGCGGATTGAATATGATATTTAATTAATAACCATGAATAAAATCTTTCTCTCCATATCAAATCTTCTTAGTTCCGATAGCAGTATAATTGTAGTATAAATTATTGGACTCTAGCCTGCTTTGTTTCAAGAAATGGTAGTATAACAGTAAATAGTATAACAATATTGAAGTTTTTTGTCCTTTAGCATTCCACGTAATTTCTTCAGAGTATATCTCCATAACAAAAATTAACTAATGAACGACTCAATATTTGTCAAAAATATTGAAAATAAATTTTAAAAAACAAGAGCAAAAAACCTAAAATACATAGATTTATTTGGAATTCAATGACAAAGGTTGAAGAAAATTATATAGTGTAATGTATTCAGTAAGAAATTTTCATAATATGTCCGAATCATCGTTGAATTTTATGAATATACCAAAACACAACATCTTTTGGTAGCTCCCCTACATTCCCTAGGATTTTATCTCTACGTTTATGTTTCTATCCACACTAATCTGAACAATCTAATTATATATTTCCACCATTCTTTTCAACTCTCAACTCAAACGTCAACACAACATTATGTTTCAGATTTTTCACTACGAGCAATTCAATTTATTCAAGGCAATTGAGGAAATCTATTTGCACAATACTCCATAAACAGATTGTTGCCGATACAAGAAGAAACACAAGCATCGACAAACCTTCTAAGAATATCATCATGCCGAATGCGTCTGCCGATAGATGTGTTGCCGACATGTAGTATATATTTATTGCGCCGCTTAACAATATGTCTTGTCCCTACATCACCGCACCATAGTATAATAGATTTAAGTTGGGTTTTCTGAGTTTTTCTCCCACACTTCCATACCCTGGCCACTAAATCTCTCAGCATATTTAGTACTTGATTGTTAACCACCACCCCAACAATAGTATGAAGAAGTTTTGTAAAGTAGAGAAAACTTGTAAGTAGTACAAAACGAAACGTGAGAGAAGCAACTTGTCCCTCAATAGCATACCAATATTCAACAAATACTTCATTAGTTATTTTACACTCATAATCAGCGACGACAAACTCATTGAAGTCGCAGTTGACGGGCGATTTCTTCAAACAATCGCAAGACAACAATTCAACACCCATCTGGATGTGTTTCCTCCGGACACTGGGATTTACAACCAAGCTCTTTGTGGTTGGAAGAAAGTGACATGCTTGGGTCAGCAGGTACGCATCCGTTAGGGCTAAATATTTTATTACGACCGATGCACATGGTGCATTTTTCACATCGTATTTTTGTATTTTTTGTGTTTGTCAACTAGCAGCGCACGCAATTTATTTATTTGCAGTTTTTCAGAATTGAACCAAAACTGGAACAGACAAAGACTAATTAAAAAGAAACAATGTGGGACATATTTTCCATGGTTCAGATGCAATTTCAGGATCACAATATCCAAGAGAACGTCCATCACACACAAATTTCGGCCTACATTTGTGCACTTGGTGTAAATATCACAATCATCCTAAAAATCACCCAGTTTATAACAGTCTCATAAGCGACGTAACTCAAAGTTATCAGATATTTTCTTATCGGGGCAACAAGTTTTATTATCAGTTTTATTCTAGTACTTTTCTGATAATTTGTAAAACATTAATCTACTTTATATTTTGTAATAGCATAAGAGCAGATTACCTCTGTTAAAAAGCATAACTTCCATTCATTGACACAAATCCAAAAATCTCAAACTGGTCTTTATGTATATAATTGATATATATCTCCAAATTGTTCTTAACTATATCCACATCCTGCATCTTGGCGTCTGACACACGTAAACCTACAATCCAAAGACACTCATTTTCGTTATACTATTGTGGGATACTCTACCATTCGTACAAAGTTTTTCCGTCAATCCTGCTTTTCTCAATTCTTTTAATCGTCAATATTATTCCATTTATAGCTTTGGCCCAAAACTGCTGTACTAATTTTCTCAGCGCAATTTATCAATGTGCGTATCTTTCGGTGGTACCATTTTATTGTAGGATATAAGCCCCAGTTTTTTGGTGAGTGACTCAGTATTTTGCGGTAGAGGTGTTTATTGCATATAAACTCGACGTGGTGTCGACGTGGTAATACTAGGATGCAATTCATCACCTCCAATTATTTGTTTAGAAAACAGGCAGTCCGAAAAGTTATTTATTAACTTTATCCTTGAACACTAAGAAATATTTGTGCAAGGTTGCTTTTATTCTAAGTGAACAAATAGTTCTCTTAAAAAGGAAGTATATACATTTTACGCTTTGTAATTCACTTCAAAAGTTTCATGGAAAAGCCACTTTTTTTAATTATCGAATCTTAATTCATGGCCTAAAGTTTAGGACGTAAGCCTAACACCGTATACGTATTCACTTTCAACTCCCATGTCACTTAAAATTTCTGCATTTATCTATGGAAATATCCACTTATTATAGATTCCAGATCTTTGTTTTTATTGCTAGAAACACATTTTAAAATAGTTGTTATATAATTCCGAGTTCTTTTTTCGTAATTATTCAAGTCCCTCTATTTTTATGCAGTCGTTTTTTCTAAGCGTCAATTTGTAATTTCGTCTATTTTTCTAATGTCACGCTACAAACTTTTTCTATTAAACATTTGGCCCACTGACTGTCATTAATTACGGTGGCGTGTTTTTTTCTATCAGTGCTTGTGATTAATGAATATCACATTATTCATATATTATAGTTGATTCATTACTATTTCTTTTCTCTTTGCAATCTTTGTTGTAATAGCTGCATTTCTTATCCTATTTAACCACATCTTCATTTGTGTAATAATTTTTGACAATATACCTATTGTTGCATTTAAAGCATCTCAATTGAGTTTTTTTTGTATTAACGTGTAAGGCAAGTTCTGGTTTATTTTGTATCGATGTCCGACAATCTTGGCAGTATATTTGTCATGGGTTGATTTCATTTTTTAATCATCTCCCAGGCAAAGCAAAAGTAGTTATATCTTGTACGTAAACCCATCAACAACTTTGTTATCTGTCTTTGTTTTAGTAAAGTTTCACCAAGATTTGTCAATTGATAACAAATTTCTTTTATTCTTGTTACGTAGCTTCACTCTTGTCAATTTAAATATTGAAAAACTTTTGTTACAACCTAGGCTTGTTTGTGGTTGACACTGCTTAAAATACTGTCTTCAACTGCGTCTATATTGTACATACTCATTCACATTACAATATACAATAGACTTTCTCCGATAGCCTGCTGACTATCACCTCCTCCTTTACGGTTTTTTTTTCTGTTATTATGGTTCTTGTCCTCTGATTAAAGGTTGGGCTCCGGAAAACTCTGCATGTTTTTCTATTGGCACTTTAGTCATTGGTGTGGCTTTTTTTACGTAGTATAGCATTGTGCCCGCATTTTCTTCATGATGTAGTTGTGTCTAGCTCAGTGCAGTTTGCAGTTTTATGTCCAATATGTCAGCAGCAAAAACATTTTAGAACATTGGATTTGGGTATTGAAAAGTTTGCTTTCGGACATCCGCTTCTCTGTGATCTCCTCCGACTTGGCTGACAGTACTTTTGGTCAGGTTTTGAAGGTAGTAGAGTTCTTGCATCTCCTCAGCAGAAGATAACAATTTTCTTTATATCTGCTTTTTTTGGTTTATTTTGCTGCCTAGTTCACCCAATTGAAATTTTCAAATATTGACCGTACACTATCTGTTTGGGAATTCCTTCATATTTGTTTTCTCTGTTCTTTACGTTTATGCCTTTATTTGTTTGGTATTACAAATAGTCCGTTGAAGATTGTTTATTGTATTTTAAATTTGATGTTTTCACTGATAGTGGGCAAATATTTGGGTTTTCTGTTTGCTTCTTCTGCACCGACCATCTCCATACCGTGTCTGCACATCACCACCCGTCCGGAAGCAGCTTACTCTTTCAGCAGCTGTCCTATCATTTGTTATTTTAGAAAATCAGGTTTGCGCTACTTTCTCAACTGAACAATATCATGCGACCACGTGCTTGTTGGTAGTAGTGCATTCTTCACCTTAATGTTTTTGAAGGTTGCTTTTAACCACATTTGTTGGCTAGCTTGTTGTAAACCTTCCCGCCTTTTTGTCTTTAAATTTTGTCTTTGATTTCATTACCATATTGAGTCTCGAATCTATACTTGCATATCTAATTTGTGCCTATTGTTAGTATTTCTCCAGATTGTATTATAGCGATGTCAGTATTTATTGTTGAGCCAACTCCAAATTGTAGGTTGTTAGCACTGAAACACATGATTTTATTTGGTCCTTGGTGTTTTGCTTTATACGCCCAGTCAGTTTTTCAACATTTCTTTCTGCATAAGTGTTAATGAAATCGGCACGTTTTTGAGTGCTGGACAATCATCATATTCCTCACTTGAATTTATAATGGACTGTTTATCTGTATGTCTGTCTTTAGTGGTGTACTGCATATGTCTCTTTTCCTTTAAAACGTGCTGTTTTCTTTTTTATTTTTGTTTTCTCCATGTGGACCGACTACCCGAGAAATGTAGGAGTCTTTTTTCTTCCAGCCGTGATGGTCCTTTTCGTAAATTTAGCACTTTCGCTAGTGACCTAATGCGTTGCTTTTTCAGTGCTGGTTTGTGCATGAGTGCACCGTAATGTACACATAACTTGCCAAAAAAATCTTAAGAGATGAACACTGTTTTTGATCCTAAGTCAATCAACAGCACCATACAGTTCTGTGATAAGAGCTTGCCATACATTTCACTTGATATTTTTGCTCTATGTTTAAATCTGTGCCGCATGCATCAACCTACACAGCAAACACATTACAATTTTATAAAAAATACTGCAAAATGATATGGCTGGATCGTTTTAATTCTGGTATCAAGTAAAATAGCTTAACGAGCACTATCTCCGATGCCATAATATATGGACTGTTGGACCTATTTACCGTAGACTTTTCTTAAGACAGGCTGGGACTCTCATACATATCTTTCCATATTTGCTTCAATCAAAAATGAACTTTATTTCCAACACAACGTAATTTAAATGGCTTAGTCGGAGATTTAAAGCTGCAAAAACCAAAATCAGACTTGCGTGCTTTTAGCTGCCAAAAATGGAAAATAAATACTTGACAGAATCTTTTTTAATTAAAAACATATACTATTGCAAAGTTACAACATCGAAATCGATGACTCTATAAATTGTTGAGGTACTTATAAATACTTGCAAATACAACCCAGTGAAGGCTATTCCTAAATGCTTAAAAAAACATGTAACCTGTTTCTTTTGGAGACGATGATATATTCCATTATAATGTAGGAGTCAAATGCTAATTCTAAACAAACTTTTTAAATAAAAATCAATTATCAAAAAAACGGCTAGGCGTATATACAAATTTAAAAGTATGTGAAATATTAACGGATTTGCATGGAGGTTCTTATAAAAACACATGAAGAAATCGTTATATTCTTTCAATTGAGTTGATAAACATTGTTTTTATGCTATTAGTATTAAAGGAAAATATTAAATAGTATATGTCTGAATAAAATACATAGTTAGGGCTATTGAAAGAATTTGTCACATTCAAATTTTAAATTTGACATCACCTAGTACTTCATTAGCCTGTCTCAACTAATTTTTTTTGCCATTTTGTTAATGGGAAGTCTTGAGACATGGAGTTTCAAATGATATGCTGAGTAACGCTCAAGTCTATTTAATGTTTCAGAATAACACCAGATATTGGCAGTAAATGGTGATATTAAAAATCAGAATATGTAAAATCAAATACATTGTTCGAAAACAAAATGACAAAGACATCTGATAGAGTCCAGAAGTGCAGTCTGAGAGGATGCGAATTAGTTTGTTCGGATGACTGGACAGAAACAGAGATTAATCTGTGGCCAGTTTCTTCATGAAAATTATTTTTGTTTTTTTCTAGAATTTGAGAATTTAAAAAGAAATAAGGGTATTTGAAGAAAAAAACGTATATGCCTCATGTACCTTTGTTGCAAACACGCAAGGCGGTTGGATAAAGTAGAGTTTTATTGTGATTCCGTAGATTATTACGCTACGACTAATTACTGAGAAAATGCCTAGTTTTAATTGCCTATTAATTTTTCGACTACCGCAATACAAAACACTCCAAGTATTTATTGGAATTACTTCAATCGATTGTTTTATTTCTCATGATTAGCCGGAAGGAGGGGCGGCTCTGTGAATCTATTTGGTGAAAATTAAATCTTTGGATACCAATTTTAAAGAACTTAGAGGTGGAGCTGGATGTTGTTTGCGCATGTGGTTGATCTTCCACAGGAAAGTAATGCAATATAATCCACGTAAAGTGGGGTTGTGTTTTGGCATGTCGCTGCAAAAACTTTTTGATTCTTGAGAAAGCCCTGCGTAGATGCGACGTGGATACGATAATGCATACGAATCTTGCATTTCCATAGCTATTGGAAAAGGCTGTCTTGCTAGATACGGTTTTCATTAACTTGGAGGTTGATAAACACCACCTTTCCTTTGGGAGACCCAAAGTTTATATGGCAGTTTTGTGCTTACCAAGTAACCCAGTGATTGCCCTGTGGTCTATAATAGATTTTGGACGGATTCATAAACCGCTTGAGTGTAACTCTGTTTTTGTTCTGATTGCACTTTGAATAATATTGGGTTGAATTTTTAGTCATGTTTTCGCATTTTTGTGAACGATGCCCGCAGGGGTGTTGTTAGTGGATTGACTGCTTGCTTTAGGACTATTTTCACGATAGCTGACAGTTTGGAAATTGCCATGCAAAGTGTCAGATGGTGTTTGCAAATTCTAACTGGCGTTATTGATAGTTGGCTGGCCATTACTAGCATCGGAGTGTAGCTGAGTGTGTTTGCGCAGTTGTTTGACTAATGGGAGCGCAATCGGTAAGCGAAGTTACTGTAGTGGGATCGTTGCCAGAGTTTTGGCGCGTTGTTCGGCAGTTATAAAAAGTTTTGAGCGGGGTTACTTGTACAGAACAGAACTGGGCATCATTAACCTTTGTTACTGCTGACTTTGCCTCAGAGACAGCACAGGAGGAAGATCGAGTTTGGCTATCAGATGCAGCGAAATGTTTGCCGGCTCTCCTAGAGTTAGCTGGCGGCGTGTGGTGAAGTTCAGCCTGCGGATTAACGACTACTACGTCTAGACTGTCATCTGAGTCGTTGCCAGAGATATTTGCGTTAGAGCTTAGAAGAGAAACCGTTGGTGAATGCTAGGTATTGTATGCTAACCTTTATCGAATGGTCAGTTAACTTGTTAATAGTAAGCCGCATGGCGGCGATTTCTGCAGGAAACTTGCTAATTTCCACGTGCAGTGCGACGTTTTCTTGTCCAAGTTATGCATTTTCGGCACGCATTTTGCCGATAAATGTAATGGTTATTCTATAGAGACATTGGAAATCAAGGATGAATACGTATGTACAAAGAGTGAACGTAAAGAAAGCTCGAGCGGACAGACGAAAATATACTGCAACCTACGATGAAGTGCGCGTTGAAGGGAATGAGAATACCTATGACTGGGAGGATGGCTTTACATATAAAGTTGTGGTGTGATCAAAGAACTGGCGATGAAAGAATCCATAAGAGCGTGCTAAAAACCACGTGGTGTATTGAGTGAGGTACAATCAGCGGAGTGAAGATAATTTTGAATGAACCGGCAATGCTTGAGCTGGCACACAAAGCGCGTTTGGCAGACCAGCGTTTAATTACTATTACTATAGTAATTAGTAGTTAGTTATAAGGACTACATTCAAGATGTATATTTATTTGTGTATATATACTCCCGCATGATTCGAACCCGTGGAGACCTGCTTATATATCCATGCCGAGCTACGAAGCTGAGCGAAACTGTTTATTAAATCAGTAAATGAAATTTATTTAATTTAATGTAAAAAAAAAAACAAAAAATGGTTTCAGTTTGGAAGGAAAACATTATAATTTTGACAAAACACAACGATATGCTTGTAAATATGTATTGGGAAATTATAAATGGGGCAAAGTTTGGGAAGAGAATTTCGGAGTAGTGTACATCAATTTAGTTAGGGCAATATTGCAGATCGCTAGTGACAGACATGGCAAGACACACGTAAAAGTGATTCACTTTTCTATGTTTTTTTGTAACTGGTGTAATGTTGCTTGTTTCAATCAACTGGCTTACCGTGATAAAGCACCACCACACTTTTTTTCCACACCACGTTGCGCGGGTCATGTGCAGACAAATTTTAGTAACAAATTAAGGTATTGAGTTAAATTATGTTATTTCAAAAATTGACTAATTGAAAGTAAGGCATGCAATTCTACTCTGACTTTAATGACGTATATTGTGGTTGTTATATTGAAATACTGCAAAGTTTCATTTAAAGGGTAACAATTTTAATAGATATTGCTTACAATTAAATGAATCCTAGTTTTAGCAATATTTTGCATCTTATCCAACCATATCTTTAACAAAAATTATTAAATTTAAAGGAAATATGTCATATAAAAATATAACTTTATTTGACTGTTACTAAGAAATGTTGAAAAATTGGAGTTAGAAATATAGAGCTGGATTAAAAATCAACCTCGTCAATGATAAAAAAGCTTCTGATATTATTGTATTTAACAGAAATTTTTATATAAAATATGTCCAAGTCATTAAAAAGCTCGGATTCTTGTTTTTATTTGTTATAGTGTTACTTGTTTTCTTTTGTAGTATGACATATGCTCGTGCTGATTCACTCTGATATAAAGATATTATATTCAAAAGTAAACATTTTTGAATTGAACGAATTATTTTCTAAATCTTAGAATTTATTATAATATTTACAAATTAGTTGAGATGATTTTTGGAAAAAGTTTATAATTTTGTTTAATAATAAGTTCTCTAGATCTACACCTGCTAACCTCTTACATGCTATGCTTTCTTTTATAGATTTCAGTATGTAACATTATATGACAATAAAACAATAATTTATAATGCAATAGTACTCAATGCAGTGACTAATTCTTAGAAGGAATCTTGGAGAATTGAGGTTCACAACAGCATGATATATAAAACTGAATACATGAAATAAATACTTTTTTTTACAAAAAGACAAAGTTAACAATTGTGATTTTAATATTCCTATTTTTCTTATTTTTATATTTAATATAATTACTACTAGATTTGTTTTTGTTTGATCAACATTATTATTAAAGTGATTTCCTTGTTTCTTCAACTTAGAATATATATAGGGTCTGAAACTAAGTGGGATTAATTCGATTATAATATAGAAAATTAATTTCCTAACATATATATGTCCAATATATTTAAGATATCTGACATATCGTGTCGTTATTTTCAGTTGCAGAATCTCAAAATTTAGTTTTCAGTAAAATTTTTGCTAATATTCCAATTTGTAAAGTAATTCTCATACGTTACCGTATTTAATTCTGCATAATAATTAATTTTCAGATTCAACATGCAAGCACTAATTTGATCAAATATGATCAAATTATCAAAATTGGACCAAATGATCAAATGAGATCAATAGTGAAATTAGTGCTTGCATGGAATAACAACTTTCTCAAAACAAAACACCAAATTATTTGATAAACAAATAGAACTAAAGTTATATTGTGCACATCTGGTTTACAGTGCTTTATCTGTGGCACTTTTCTTTGGTAACTAAAGACTTCATAAAGCACCAGTCTGAGTACAAAGTAATCTGCACGATGTGACGAATGAAGAATGTTCTTGGCACGATTACCATTTTTGTTGTGGCCGGGAAGGATTGCGGTGTCTTTAACACGGGTGATATGCTTAATAAACGGGGTGGAGTGAGAGTGTAAATCAAATAAAATAGACAAACAATTTTAGTATTATATATTTTTGTATCATTATTCAGTACGTTATTTTCTATATGTTTACGCGTTACGTCTATGAGTTCTATTACTGGTCTGACTAATTTATCTAATGTGTGTTTCTATTTTTATACTTTCTCTGTACACTGATCAGAGAGAAGTAGTTTTTACTGGGTATTAAATATTATAATAAAGGTACACATACAAATTGTTCCTAACTTAGCGCAAAAGGGTATGGTAACAATTAGCATATGTTCACAAACATTATCCTTAAAATTAATGTGTGGGTGAATGTAGTATAGCACATTGGTTTGAATATAATAGAATTTAATATGACGGAAGTTGACATTCATTAAATAATTGAATATGTTCAAATAAATCCAATGTATAGAGATGAAAATTATTAGAATAATTATGCGTTAATATGCTGTGTAATAGAAGGATTGACGCATCATTTAATTACAATGAGAGCTATTGATAAATGGTAACTCTACCAACTTTAAAAGGAAACTTTGGGTCACACACTTTCCGTACACAAAATTAATAAAAAAATAAAGCATAAAAATATAAAATACAAACTTACAAAATATTAAATTAATATGAATAGATAGAATATACAAAATAAAATATTATAAAAAGTAAGTTGGCTACATATAACATAAAATCAGACAAACCGCGATAAAAAATACTTGCCTAAAATGGAAGTTGCATAACGTTGTCGCCGCTTGATGGACTAATATGATCTGTGCTATTGCCTACCGTTGAACCAAAATACTGACAAACTCCCAAATTAATTGCGCTGTTGGATCATTCGCACAATTTTGTAAGCTTTGGGCAGGTGTCCGCTGAATTTAAACTATCTCTTATAGCTATCTCTGATACCTATTTTGCAAACTTGTGAGTGTGTCAGTTCATTGTTTGTTTTACCTATTCCAGAAATATTCTTAATTCTAGTTTGATCCAAACATACGGCAAACATTGTGAATATAACAAAATAAGAATAACAACAATACCAAAAATACATTGTATTGGATTTAAGGGTACCCGATATCTTACTCCCGACCAAAAGTAGCAAATATGTCTAACAAATTATTTAAATTTTTCAGTTTTTAATTTAATGTCCGTATTTCATAGTCCTCATAATCTACCATATGCTACCATATATGTCACACAATATGTCATGCAATGGTCTCCCATCTCCAAAAATAGCTCATTGCTTTCTGGTGTGCGACCGTTGATCTTCTATTGCACCGCCTAAATCAGACTTAACTAAAGGTTTTTTCCGCAATTTATTGTATTATTGGTAGAGGGACAATCGTTTTATTAGGATTATAGAAAAAAACTTAGTCCCAGGAGTTTTTGTGTTTTATATCACAGAAAATGTTGCGTTTTATAGAGTTCGGTTGTTTTACATATTTTACGGTTGATGTGATACAAAAAATTTGATGCGGTATGAAATGGACTATTCTCTAGGACTGCTTCATGCAGTTAAGATCATGATTAACATATTTTAATCACGTCTTGCCATCAGAATAAACCGTGGCTTGCATTAAAATGTTTTAAGCAGCCATTATTTTCAAAGGCGTTGGGGTATTGGACGGCTAGATATCAAATAGTACTATTGACACGTATAGTCTAAACCCAGTGAAAGCGTAATGGGAGAAATCTGGTGTGTCGAATTGAGAGAAGAGTGAGGTATGTGAAAATGAATGAGCATGGAAGTTTTCGATAGGATATAGGGGGAAGATAAAGATGAGAAAAATTGAACTGCAAGACAAAATAAATGTAAATAAAGGATGTATTAAATCCGCCCCATAAGGAGTGGATAATCTACACAACAGCAAAATATTTAGATGTATAAAATTTATCTAAAAAAGTTAAACACCTAAAGAATGCTAATAGAGTGAACTGCAAAGTGGAGCTAGGGTAACAACTACGAATAAATCAGGAGGAAGGCTATAAATAATTGCGTATAAAAAATAATGCCAATAAAGGATATACTTCTATTACTATTAATTAAGAAAGAAACTTAATATTTAAAACATAACTCTAAGTAGCTTATTTCTGAGATGGCGATTAACTACTCCTTGATACCAAAACCGATCAAAATTTGCGTGCTTTTTCTTGGATCTGTTCAGACTTTTTTTCAAAAATTAGTTTTAGAGAATGATTTATTTTTTATACATCTTAGATTATCAATAAGTGAAAACCAAAAACTTAAAGGCAGGTATTAGTTAATGCGGATTAGCGCAAGTTGCAGTTGATATTATAGCTTTTTATAATATCTATTAATGAAATACTTGTACACACTATAAAGTTTATAGTATCTTATCTTTGAATTTGCTGCTTGAATCAGTTAGACAATGAATTCGAATCCACTAATGAATTAATAGTGCCCTAAAGTTAACTTACACGTTAATGATATAAACTGCGTACACTGCATGCAATATAATTTTCTAGGTATTTGTTGCTTTAATATGTGAGAATAAACATGTGATTACCCCAGTATTCTTTTAATATTTGTAAAAGTGATATATTACACTTCGGAAAAAATAAAAAATCTAAAACTTTAGTCACTACTGTGGAATACACTGTGGCGTGTGCGCGCTACACAAGATCTGCATTGCCAACAGAGAATGTTTGTCTTAATTGCTTGGAGGATGGTGAATTATATGGTGGTCCGGGCGCCATTCTAGATCCTACCATATACTTTACCAGAGACCTCCGGAAAGATATTATCAATCACCACAAATCACTTTCTAAGATATTCTTTATTGAATGGTGATCGTGAGAGTCTCTTCTTTTGAGCCTGACTCAACAGTCCCAACACAATTCTTCTCTTAATATTGTTAACATTTTCCAAGCGTAATGTTCTTGTTGCTATTACTCAAATATTTGATATAATTATTATCTTCTGTAACGTTTGTGGAAAAGATAATTAGTGAGAAATTATGGCCAGCTAAAAACATTCATTCCGAATGGCTTCAATTTCATAATGAGTTGAAATTGAATTTTAAACTTTCTGTGATGCATCACTGTCCAGCATAGTGGGCAATGTATTACTTTAATTTTTACCCCTAAAAGTAGTAATGCATTTTATAATTCCAAGACTAAAGTTTTGCGATCTGCTGTACAGACGGTATTAAATACATAAATACATCCATTCTTGTACTTTCTTCATTCTGCACAAGTACATTACGTTGCATTCGACGCCATTACATTATCCGAGTCCATCGCCATCTTCAATTATACCTTCATATACATTCTGGTGCTTAAAAGTCTTCAGACGGAGGGTAAATTGCCACCCGTTTTTATTTCCTATCAACACCCACCCTTTTTAAAAAATACGTTTAATTATTCTGTTTTATTTGTAAATCTAGTGCTACCTAACGATACAATTAATTATAGTCTCGGCCTACTCTATTGTAAGTCTAATTCAAACCATACAATGGCCATTTAATGATACAGTGTTTTGATGTCAGTACGAATATGTAGTTGGGATTATCAGACATAGCCGTTAGAGCAACTAACGCAACGCTCTTAACGCACGGTTTTAACTATAGGTTCCCATAGTCCTCCGAAATGTGTAGTGCGCAGCAGGATAAACTTCTATTCAAAATCTAATACATAAAACAATTTCTACAAGACCTCAATTTACTCCTCGACAATCAGAAATCAGCCTATGTCCCGTAAGTTATATTTATTCCGTTATAATTATCGAAATAAATAACATAATACTTACTTACGTAAGGCCATTCATTTTATGTTGGTGAATTTTTGGATATCACCAACTCTATCTACCACAAACATTCTAAATTGTCGTACTGTTGACACAATCCAAAATAACGTCACGTTAGAGTCACTCTTTGCTATACGTACGTTTTTTGAGTTTTGCACTGTGTCAATAAACTCTACCAATACTACCATGCTCGATAATTCCAACCTAGATATAAATACCATGGATATAAATAATTTTTGCGTTTTTTGATTTTTTTGCCTGGATGATGGCAAAAGAATACTAACGACAAATACGCAAACATAGATGCATGTTCCAAAAGCAGTTCCAATGTTGTTTGCTAAACCATACAGTTAATTATTTGCTGTTGGTGATGAGATGATCTTGCATGTGGCAAAGATGTCCTTAATGCCCTGAAAAGCCGCTATGTATTCTTCCCGTTATTGTCTAATTTCCAACCAATTTTTACTTTTTACGAATCGATTTAGCGGATCAAATATACCACATCAGCCAATTTCGAGACACTGCTTTGGACTCATTAAGCATCACCAAGTAACCTTGTTGTTTTGGGCCGATTTACAAAATGCTGTTCAATGGCAACCCGCGGGCTGATCGTCAGGTTGCATTAAAGGCAATGCTTATCATGGCAATTAGACTAGCATTTTTAATAAGGCAATTTAGTAGCCAGTTTTTCCGTCTCCAGTTTCATGTTTTATAAGGTCCAGGTTTAGGTATTCCTGCACATACAATATCTATATACACATCAGTGTTACGTTGTAGTCATTTGTTCTGTTCTTGCGCTTAATTTCCCGAGGCAATTTGAGGTTTCCGGAGTTTTATTTAACAATATGGCGCTTGATAGACTGCCTAAAATACTTACAGATGAAAATGTTCAAATTGTTGCGTTGTACTTCATATGCTTCTTGTTCCCAAACTTGCTATACGATCACTATAATACTAATTGCTAGACCATGTTATGTACAATAAAACATTTAATACGTATTGTAATACTTTGTAAATTACCTATTGTTTATAAATTAAATAGAAAATACAACAGACAACATTTTCTAAGCGTGTTTTTGCCAAAACATCAAATATGTACATTTTTGACTCGAATTGTATGTGTTTAGATGTATCGGACACGCTGCGCGCGATACTCTACTTTTGATGGAACCCAAGAGGTATTTCGCCAGTGTATCAGCTATTTCATTTTCGATATGCGCTTTTTGCCATTGATTAGGGCACACTGGTTTTATGTTATTTTTCTTTCTTAATTTCTGCATCTGAAACTACATTTGTTTGATTTCAACCAGTTGTAAATTTCTACCTGAATAATTTTTTTATTAATTTAAGCAATTTATAAACAACAATTTTGCGTTAAATTTCGTTCAGTTATCTGCCTACGCTTTTGCATACGAATGTCAAAAGTAAAATTTTTTTATAAATGCGCGTTCTTATATTTAGCGAAATTGTGATAGATTCCAAAAAATACCTTTAATCTAAATAACATAATTATAAAAATACATGAATTTTTAATTGCTTGTTATTGCTTGAAATTTGCTTGAAGAACTGATATAATGAATTGTTAATACCTAAATTAGATTTACCACAGAAACAAAAAGTTACAAATTATAGAAAAATACGCGTGTACAAATAAATATCTCAGGATGCTAATGTATCTCTGGATAGTTGAAAAGTAAGGCTTACTATTGCAAAATTTTGCTACTAAATGCATGCCATAAATCATGCCTTTTAATTTCAACAAAGTAATTGAGTAAAAAGTCAATAAACCTGAAAAAAACCTGTCTTGAAAAAAAAAACATGCAAATAATGTTCCCAAATGTTTCATTGCATATATAATATAGAAGTTAATCTTCCTAATAAACCTTATAAACCCACGCGGGCTGAAATCTTGATACAGTTGTCAAATTTAAAGAAATTTTCTAATATTCCTCAAGACTTACAAAATTCTTTTGAATTATTCTATCACTGGGTTTATGGTTCCACACATTTTTTTTTGTACTGGCAGTCCTTCTCTCAGTATTATCTAAACCAATAGTAATAGAAATAGTCTTATGAAAAAATTTTAACAACAGGCACCACTGAATTGTTGCGTATGTTGCGTATACGCAAAAAAGCGTATGAAAGGCAACTGCGACTGCCACATAATCAAGATTCGTTAGTTGTAAACATCGGATATGAAACAATATTTATGCCTGAATTATAAATTTCAGTATTTGCTTCGAATCCAATCCCTTAGATAACTCCCGATATATGAACGTCAAACTGTAGAATATTCTAGTTATTTGTTGACATCTGTCTAAAACAATTACTCAAGGAAAAAGCAATAGAATTTGCACTTAGCAATTACCGATTTGACGATTGACGAGGGAAAACGTACAGTTTGTTCAGATTTACTTTAACACTTGCCAAAAGGAAAAAGCCGAAAACGTTCCTCACAATAAAAACAAAAAGCAAGTGTTAAAGTAAATCTAAACAAACATTATAAATATTAAACATTTTTTAACTGAACAACACAATAAACTAAAAGTTACTATTATTAAATAGTTCAGCGAAATATCAGCATATTTCAAGAAAATTGTCTGTAATATTCTCTTTGTTATTTGGTCGTGGTTATACGATCTACCTTGATATAATAAAAAGAAATTGACAGAGAACCTAATATTAAACTGTTACATCAATATAAACTACAGCAAAATTCCTACATTCTAAAAAAAAATTTGAAAAAGCAGTTGCATTTGTTTGCCCTAGTAAGTATTTCCATGGTTGCATATTTCTTTCACTGCTCAGATTTTACAATTGAATTAAAATTGGTCACGTTTAAAGAGTATAAAATTTAATGCTTCAGATGAACCATAACCATTTATTAAAACCCATAATTACAATTTTTTTTGCATATCAAAACAGATTGATTCCAATCTTTTCGGTAAAAATAATAAAAAAGTAATTTTTTTTTCTGAAGGCCACGAGTACTTAATTTTATTAGAGCATATTATATTGACTAAGATTTTAAACAAATAATATACCAAGTCCTTTAATCAATAAAATATTCAAATATAATATACTAGAAATAAAAAACAAAAAGTTAAATCATTCAATTTATTTGCAATTCAATGAACAACGGTCAAGAAACGTATGTGGTGTTTATTCTGTGACAACTTTCATTCTGTTATTTTGCTTATAATCTCACCATAGGTTGACACGACTAGAGGATTGTTCAAAAATACACTTATCTCGTTAATAAGCAACCAAACAACAGAATTATAATTACATAGATTTGAAAACATTAAAACCATATCCGTATATTTTATTCGAACTACTTATATGAATAATTCATTTTTAAACGCCACTATGAATTAATTGTAATAAGATATTTTTACATTTTAGTAATATTTTGAATGGTTCTAGTGTATTCGTGTGATTTACAGCATAAAAAATAAACTGTTGGATTTAGTCATGGACTAATGATCTACCTCTAGGTTGGACGGAATTATATTTTATTAATATTCTATCCTAAAAATATTCCATGTTATATTTTATTCCTTAAAATAAAATATTTTTGGAAAACGTTTTTTATTACGAACCAAATGTGTTAGTACTTTCTATTATATTTTATTTTATTATTACTATGCAATTTAGACAATTACGAATTGTGGGTATAAAAACAAAGTTGTATTACTTGTACAGTGCAGTACATTACTTTTGCAGTTAAATCAATAACCACCACATAGACCAAAACAAATACATAAAATATTCACCATTACGTCAAAATTAGCTAGCTGTAATCTCTTTAGCATTGTCAACTTGAAGGTTAAACATTGTTATGATGAAAGTTTCTTGCAGCAGTATTAGGTCTAACTGCAAAAGTTTGTATTCTCTACTTAATTAGATAGGTCTTCTGTAATCTTCTTAAAACATGATTTACTACATGTAACATACCAGAAAACAATAAAAGACGGAAATAAAGAGGAAATAATAAGGTAAAGAATAAAGTAAAATGTCATAGTACAGATTATTAGAAACTAGAATAATCAAAAAGGAGAAATTTTTTGCTACTTGAATGTTGCTGTAAGTTTTATAAATAACAAAATACACCAAGTTTGCCACACTGGCAAATTAAATAATCTATTTTTCAATAAATTTTAATATAACATATGGATTTAATGTTTCATCAAAGATTTTAACATTAAAGTCAGAATCTCTACGGAAAAAAGCTCGGCGCGCACTCCAGGCGAGTTTGAAATGTTGTGCACGGGTTTTCTGCTGCAGATCACAACTCAACCAACAAGGTTTGTATAAAAATCCCAAAACTTAAATATATAATAATGAACAAAAGCAAGATTCTGACACAGATCTGTCGCAGGTAACACGTAATCGGGGTAGCACGAGATGGTGCATAGAATCTGTGTCCGCTCAACACTACGAACAATTTACAAATAAAACGCTAATACAGAACAATATCCAAAAACCGGACTTTACAAGAAGCAGCGCTCTTACCTTATCAATCTACACAATAAATATTCAAAATTACGGACAAATCTATTTCATTTGCTCCCTACTTCTTAAGTCGACTCACTGATGAAGAATATTATATATGAGTTAAACCTCCTATGGTAGATGGCCTGCAAATTCCTAAAAAACATTTTTAAGAGAAGGTACAAATGAACGCGGCTTCTTGGCCCACCTACATTGTTGGCAGCATCAGTAGGCTCTAAGAAGGAAGGATTAACCTAGGGATAACGCACCAAGCAGAAAACTGACGCAAACTGAATGCCTCAATCACTCGAAACTTTGGTGGGTTTGCCAGCTTCTTCAATGCAGCTTCTAGTTGCCTTTTTTACAATAAACATCCCGACTAATTTGTTGCAACAATCCAATTTGACCAATAGGTATATAGACACCTGCAACATAAGATGGTAAAAGGTCATAAAACTCTATGGACAAAAGTTTACTGCATTAGGTATTATAGCCTGTGCATTTTTTTAAGGTTTAACTCATAAATTCCGTGCAATAAAAAACTTATCTTATCAATTTTAGATGTCGTAATAAACAACACCCAAGTTTATTTTGCTTAGCATACAACTTAACGTCACCCTTCTGTACTTACGTTAGCTGTAGTATCAATTTTTGACACCAACATCTCTATAATGGATTAGGATGGAAAAATTGATCGAACGGTATTGTATAACATACAGACGGATAATGAAACAGAATGTCGGTCATATTACATTGTCCTGGAATATAAGATACTTCAAAGTTATATTCGTGCAAAGACATTATACAATAAGATATTCTTGGGAAAAAAAGACATCACTTCCTAACAATGTATACTAGGGCATGGTGGCAAGTTCCACCAAAATTAAACGCTCTAAAAGAAGGGCACGCTACTTCTTAAAATCTTCGATTACACCCAGCCACTGCATATTAATGACTATATGCCTTCCTTCCTAAGCCAGCACCTTTCGGCTAAAATAGGCAATACTTTGCTTTTTTCCTTCGATTTCCTGTGACTGCACCAGTCAATGTTTAGTCAATACACCGGTTATAAAAACACACCACCGTCATTCTCATACTGTTCCATTGTTATTGACGGTTGTGACAAAAGGATTCGAAAATTGAGAACGTGATCTCAATTTTATACCTAACATTCCTATTCATTAATCTCTCTCTAAACTGCTTATTAGTAGGCTAGTGGAATAGATAATTTACCATAATACCAAATAACCTTCCATAAGTATATAATACATGTAGTGCAAGGTTATTTTTTAGAAAATATATTCTTAAATTTGCTCCTCAGCTGTGGTAACTGTAGATATATTGGGACGAATTAATTCATTTTCTGCTTATATCAGCTATAAACTGTTGGTAACTGCTTCAGCTTGCTTTGCTACCACATTCGAGTGAATAGCGGACAACCGTAATATTGAGTAAAGCATAATAATGACGCAAAGTAGAAATTGTCGGTCCAGCGATAGAAATTTCGGTCGTATGGGACATTGCTTTTACTTTGAGGTCTATAGTAGATAAGAGGTCCACCCACAACATGATTGAGTAGGAAAGATTTAGCACAACCAAAAATTCGGAGAAATATTCAAAACGATCGATGCTGAAATGCAATATGATAAGATAATAAGATATTGGATGTTGCTTATCTCTAAACGCTCTTATGGCCTTAATTGGCAAGAATGGTACGTCGGGCAGATAGTTATGAATTTGTTGGAAAGTGTCACTATAAAGGTAAGAAAGGTTTTTGCCAATATCTACTGATGTATGAATTAAAATCCTACCACCGCTGTTTCAAGAAGAGATATATAAGAAGAGTTGATATTGATCAACGCACTCAACTTTCTTGTCGAAATACTCATATTTATTTGGGAATTCGGCTTTTTGTTTTTCTTCCAACATTGTAATATCGTAAAACATCGTAAAATCGATGCAATGTCAGCTCGGTACTGATGTGTCGAACCACCCGTAGCATTGTTCTCGGAGACTGTTAAGATTTTGGACGGCATATATTATGAATCTTATTTATCTGGACGTAACTTACATATATAACTTATATATAACTACAAATCTTCCGCAATAGGGCTACTTCTTTAAGACAACACCTGGCAATTCCAGCAGTTTTATTGCAGTACTTTTCTGATGGAATATTATGTCTTGTAAGATCACAATATAAAATTACAACGCTTTACTCTCATCTTTTGATGCAAATTTTACCATTATTGCACATAAAGAAGAACAAATCCGCATATCGGAAACCCAAACTAGTTTACCAATCCAATTTGGAGTTGGCTTAAAAGGGTCAAATTTACATGGGAGATTTTATCAGTACTTAATTTCCAGGTTGTTTCAAAGTTGCATTAAGTATTATTACCACACAAAATATAAGATTTGTATTATTATTTTATGTCTATTCTAAATCTTAAATGTAGATTGAGTTGAATTGGATAGATTGGGATGATCTAAAACAGTATCTTGTGAGGTAATTAAAACATCGGTTGTGTTAAATCCAGTTACCCCAAAGAATCATTTTTTACAATGTTTATAGACGCAAACAGTCCCACAGTCATATATATATTGATTGGTCAACATCCTCTATTGATAGGAAGCTTTCCGAGATCCACGTTGATTGGGACTGATTTTGAGTTTGAAAAACAAACTGGAGTCTCTGCTTTATTTCACCAATGGCGAAGAAAATCTGCTCCGCATTTATCACCGTGTTTACATTATATACCTAGCCAGAGATACAAAAAATGTGGTTCAAAATATACTAGGTCATAGTGTGCAGAAAGGCTTCTCCATTTTATTGGGGATTAATTTACTAATTTTAGAGTTAAGTCAAATCAGCAAGTCAAATTTGCGCGTCACCAACATGCATAAAGCCGCAGTCCTTATCAGAGATGACTATTTGCGCCAAGTTGCAATTTTGAAATGTTGCAAGTAAATATAATTAAATTAGAAACGTAGTAAGATATTTGGAACAGTTACCATTGGAATCTATAAAAACAAATTGCTGTAAGACACATTTTAAAGGCTAAAATTCAAGAAGTAAAAACTGTATTATTCATACTTTTTGTTCACAAAAAATATAAACGTTTAAAGAGAGAATTGCTATTATTAATGTTAAATCATAGTAATTGTTGATCTTATTTTTACTACCTAAAAGATTGAAACCACCGATTTTAGATCTAATCAGTATAAATGTTGTTTTATATTTTGTCGTTTACTTTTATTAACTTGAATATTCCAGGACATAAAGTTAAAAATGTTTCATGCTGCAAGATTAAAACAGTTTCTAATAGTTATTGTGTTGACATTGAGTAAAAATTGACTGCGTGACTAGAAAATTATTTTTTAATGTTTACTATTTTAAAATTAATCACGTAATACTAATGTATCAAATACAAATAGAAATTATCATATTATTACAACAGTTGCGGCTATGCAGAAGATTTGATTATTGATAGCGCAGTAAGGAACATGGTAACATTGCAAGAGATATTAGATAAGTTTTCGTATGCACTTGTTAGGTTTTTTTTATGTCCCTTGTCTTACTCTAGTATTACGTGTTTGTTGTACACATAATAAACATTAAGGTTATTTATATATTATTTAAACACTAACTCAATTCAGCAATCATTGAAAATTTTTTATTTTTATATTCAGAAATGTTCAAGCGCATAATAGTAAACTACAAAGAATAAAATGAATTTTCTATTAATTACTACATCTAAAATATGTGGTTGCAATTATTTTAGTACAAATAATAAGGTGAATTTTTACTATGGTGTAACATTCATATTAGCAATTCTTTCAATAAGTGGATATATTTTTTACCAACATTATGTGCGAGTACCATTTGTTGTAGAATTTATTTTGCATTGGACTTTAATTTCGATTGTTGATTTATATGCATTGATCAGAGCTAATATATTTAACAGTGACCTTAAAAAGTTAATGCACACTATCAAAACATGTAAGGAACTTACACTTGACTCAGAAAAATTAATAATAAAATCAAAGAATAATAAAGAAAATCCTAAATTTAACCATGAATCAAAAATAATTACGTGTATTAAGAATAATTTCCACAAATGTACAAAATTGACAAGAAAAATTGGTGTAAATCATGTAGTTTTTTTCTCATGGAATTTAGTATTTATAGTGTATGCAAGTGTATATATCATTCTCGGATTCAAATGGCAATTGTTCCATGAATACATCTACTTTACTAATTTAATGTTGGCTTGGGAAATTCTACATGTCATGAACAAATCACTTGAAAGTGTTAACTATAACATTGAAGCTTGGCACAAAACTATGATGTTAGAATATGAAAATATGATTGAAATAAGTACTCTACGTCCTTACAAACATCTAATGAATATTAATATTTCTCATAATAACTTGATTTGCACAACGTTGAACATAGCTTTGGACAGCTACATCGCTATTATTGAAAATCATACCAATATTGTGATCAATTTCAATAATCATTTTGGGTGGTCAATGTTCTTCAGTATAATTTTAAGTACTAATTTCATTTTGATTTGCTCGTCGACTTGGTTATTAGGAAATATTGACATCACAAATGTTATAACTTATATTCCTATAATTTATTTTATTGTAAGTAAATAAAACACTTCACAGTTTTGTGTCAAATAGACTTAAATTTTCGAATATTTTTCAGTGCATTGAAGTATTTATCCCTATAAAATGCGAATTCATTCAGAACGAACGCTTAAAATGTTTTCAATTGCTAAGAAAACTTTTATTGCAATGTGATTCTTTAAAAGAACTTATTATTGATAAAAAACTGAGATTATTGATCGAACGGATGGAGAAGAATCAGAATATTTCAGCAAAATTATTTGTATTGAATTTTGCAATGCTCTTTAACATTGCTTATGTGACTACTTGTTATTTGATTGTTCTTATACAATTTATATTGAATTAATCAAAAAAAATTGAGAAAATAATCTTAATTTTAAATAATTGCATCAATGGAAACTACAGGAAATTTCGCACATTTTAAAATGAAAGATAAAGAAGTATCCTTACGCAAATAAAGGTATTTCTCATTCATTTCTATTATTTTACCTAATTTAATATGTAATTATAAATGTTTTTATAATGGTTGTGTGTCCATCTCAAATAATCAATTCCACAACAAGCTAAATAAAACTTCTGTACATAATTAACAACAATCAAGAATATAACAGACTTCAATTTGATGTGCGACATTATTTTGTTTTACAAATAATATATCATATAATTATTAATATTATATAACATATTATATATAATTATATAATAATTTAATATATAATTGATACTAATAATATACTGAAAAATTATCTCTGTTTTGACTGCAATCAAAATAAATTGATTGAAAAATTAAAACTTTAGTATATTGATAAAGTTTTAAGTTGCGATTAAAGATTTGAAAAACCAATTGCATTTGTTAGCATTATTAAATAGTTGCTTAGTTAATTTTATTCACTTTTCAGGTGGCCCTTCAATTTTATGCAGCGGATTGAACATAATATTTGATTAAGAACCATGACTAAAATCTTTTCTCCATATCAAATCGTCTTGGTTCCGATAGCAGTATAATTACAGTGTAAATAACAGCAACGCAATTTATTGGACTGTAGCCTGCTTGGTTTCAAGGAATTGCATAAGTAGTATAACAATATTGACGTTTTTTGTTCTTCAGCATTATACGTAATTTCTTCAGAGTATATCCTCTTAACGATAATTAACTAATGAACATGCCAAAAATATTGAAAATAAATTTAAAAAAAGAAGAGAAAAAATCTGATCAATAACGCTTAAATTTATTCGGAATTTAATGACGAATATTTTTTTACATAATATATCAATACCATCGTTGGTTTTTCTTTATTTTAAATGGTGTATTATTTAATAGTCTAATCTTGGTGGATAAATCTGAAATATACCTAACAGACTATAAAGCTAACCCTAATAATCGCCTGACATCCGTCACGTTGCGTGGTGAACTACAATAATGTATCCTTTGAACTTTACCGATAGTCAATATAAAAATGATAATCTCTTTCGGCCTTTCTTACTAAGCCAATTGGTGTTGACGGAGGTGACGATGACGGAACCCCTAGCACAAGGCTATACATGCGATCTGGTTTACTATCTATAATCTTTAGCATCTCATCTGATACTGAGCAATATTGCTGCTTTGTTGGCCTCACTATACCAACATTGATAAGGTATATTAAATTTTAGATTGAACCCAAATGTCTCTTTAAATTATGAATATACCAATATGCATCATCTTTCAGTTGCTCCCTTACATTCGCTTAGGTTTTATCTCTACGTTTGTGTTTAATTCCATCCACCCTAATCTCAACAGCCTAATTAGATATTTCCAACGTTCTTTATAACTTTCTCAAAAAATCATCTTTCTCAGAAGTCAAACGCCAACACAACATTAGGTTTCAGATTTTTCACTACCAGATATTCAATTTATTCAATGCAATTGGGGAAATCAATTTGCACACATACCCTGTTTAATCTCATAGATAGGTCCATATGCAGATTTTAATCTGAGATCCGCAGTTCTAAACATGTTGTTGCTGATACAAGAAAAAATCTAAGCATCGGCAAACCTTCTAAGAACATTACCAACATGCCGGATACGTCTGCCGATGGATTTGTGGCCGGCATGTACGACAAATTTATTGCGGTTCTTAACCGCCACCATAGTATAATAGATTTAAGTTGAGCCTTTTGCAAACACTATAATTAGTTGGAAATGCCCCACGTGCTTGGATCAAATAATTATCACCCTACGTAATCAGGTCAGTCCACAGATAAACCTACCCACAACAATCCAGTTACTCTTAAACCATAGGTTAAACTCAACCATTTGCTGCAGGCGTTATTCACTGGCTCCGTCAGTCTTCTTGTTATTACACAAATAAAGTTTGTTACTTGCTGCATCGGCTTTTGTATTAATTCGTCTTGAGTGAGGTGGTCAAGACAAGCAAATGTAATTATTGAATAAGCTAACCTCGTAAATATATTGG
>JAODGC010045586.1:22198-41502 GCA_027574925.1 Ecitoglossa quadriceps | reverse complement strand
TCGTAACAACGCAATGGTTGTATTTTTATTAGGAATTCTGTAAAAAAAAACGTGACTAAAGCTGCAGTCGCCAATATTAATCAATTTGTCTAATTATATTGTTATTAATTTATTTCAATTTGTTATGAATGAAATCGCCTAATATTCTTTAGCTATAAACAAATACAGCATTGATATATCCTTTACTGGTGTCAATTGATTCACTAGTAATCTAATAATCCCAATACAATTGACGTTAGTTGAGATATGGCGTGCTTTGCGTCACACAATTACACCGCCTGCGATGGCGTAATTATCAATCCGTCGCATAATTGAGCATTTAATTCGCCGGCCACCACAGCCATTTAAATGTGTTTGATGTGTGCGACTTCATGCGCTTCATTGGCTGCGAATCGCGTGATTATCAATCGCAACTTTGTTCGCTGCGATTCAACGCGATTTCAGTTGATTAAAATGCACTGCAGCCGATTTGATACCAGTCATCATTAATCAAATGCGATGAATGTATATAATATATTCATTATATTAAAATATATTCAAGTATTTAAATTAAAGCTGAATTTTTATTTAATGCTGGGTAGCTGAGTTGTTTTCGTGTTGTCTTCGTACATATTTGTTTTGTAAAATAGGCAGAATAAAAACAGAATAATTCTTGTCATTCCTGCATAGCAAGCTTTTATGAACTGCACAAGTAGGATGCTGTTGGCTTGTTTCCGGCCGGCGCTAAATTTGTCAACACAAACTAAAAATTTTAACAGCATCAACAGAATCAACCGGATTTGGTGCGGTCACATAAATCTCCACCCTTGCCGCTAGAGACACAACTCTCCCCTATTACTCTTTCGGTTTGTTTCTACATTCCTTTATCCTCTACAATCCAAATTCTTAAACCTGGAGAACCCACGCACTAAACTAAATCAAGACCCATCTTAAAATGAAGCATTTTAATAATTAAACACAATTGAATATTAATCCAAGTCCTACTAATTTTGCAATATTGTTTAGAATTAAGTACCACACGGAGATGAATTGTGTCTGTTTGCATTAGTTTGCTACGGGTTCAACTTGCAATTGGGTATGGAACAGTTGGACGCATCCAAGGGCAGCAAAGTGGGAAGTTAAAGACCCGAATCTATCAAGATAATTGACCCATTAATAATGTTTCAGCCGTTTTGCGGTCTATGCGGCAGATGGAAGCGAATATTTACTTATTCGTCGAGGAATTCTGATTTCGTCGTTCGTTTTGCTTACTGCTTTCTACTCAGACTTACTCCTTACTTTATCCTTTAGTTGGCGCTCTTTTGAGGTAGCAGCGGTGGAAGAAAATGACGGTGGAAAAAATTGATTAATTGACTGGATCAATTTAGTCTCAAACGATAAATTGTATCATTTATTTGCAGGGGAAAATCAGTTCTTCTTCTTATTGTAGTTATTATTAGTTTTAAAATAAATCGACAGATCAACTATGTAGATTAAAGCACTAAAAACGGCTTGCTGATTCTATATGGTTGATGGACTCTAGTTGCTGGATTTGTGTTCTTTTCTTCTACCACTTTTGACACTAAAATGTCATTTGCAGCACCCTCGCAGAGGTATTTGGTTAATAGTTTAGTGTTGTCACTGCTGACAGAGAAATCCTTGGTGCAGGCGACTGCATTTGGAGGACATTCGATTTCATGACAAAGACGAACTGAAAGTTCACAGAACGACAATAATGATGGCCATCAAGTGTTTATTGAACTTACGATTTGGATCTACTTTTTTCTTTGGTGCTCCAGTAGTCAAACTTAAAGCTGCTATCCAAACAAATAACACTAGCAATTTATGTGCCATCTTCAATTTGCGTATTTTATGCGTACAAATAGGAGTAATCTAGTCGAAGATGAAGTGACGACTGTTGCTTACTTTTAGCAACCGACCAGGTTTATATTGCTGCAAGGAAAAAGGAATTAAAACATTAATTGATCACTGGTACTAATGCAAGGTTATTTTATTGATTCAGAGCACAAACACGCAAAACTTAATGGTCTCTGGTACATTAAACAAGTCAGATCTCAACGTGCTAAACTCGATCTGGTATTTAAATGAACTAATTACAATAGATATATAAATAACAAGGTCAGAAGTTATAAAGTTACTCAATTCCAATATATACCAAATGATATGGTTATTATAGAGCTGACTAACTATTCATAAACATGTTCTAAAAACAGTCGAAGAGTTTTCTCTCTTAATTAATTTATTGCAAAGAAAAATAATATGGGTATCACTTTTTTGTACCTTCTTCCCTTCCACTTGAGGCTAATTCCTACTCAACTTGAGTGAATTACACTAAAAATCCTTTCACCAACCTTCATATAATTCATCTTTACTTCTGGATATTTTCATCCCTCTGCATCTATTTCAGTTTTGTCTGCGTGCTACATATCGACATGTCGTACTTGCAATGTGACAGCACTGATAAAATGCGCAGAAATCCAAGGGTGCGTCAGTGACCAAAAGGGTGTCTCTTGTTTTGATTCCATTCTAACATTGTATATTGTACTAGGTTACTACGTAGGCTACAGTTTGTGTTGCTAGCAGGGGCAGAAAATAAACGCAATGTCAGTAATGCCAAAACAATTGGAAGTAACGTGTGTATTTAAAGGGGAGTAACACACACACATACACACACAGAGACAAATAGTGAAGAAGGGATGAAAGGGTAAAACATCAAGGCCACTATTCTAATCACCGACGTGTCCCTGACATTCCAGTTTAGACAACGTGCAAAGAGGGAAGTTTGCTAATGTGAAGGGGGATTAAATTAGACAGGAAACAAGTAGATCGCTAAGAAAACACCGTGTAATTTATGTAACATGTTATTTTACATTGTAGGATTAATAAATTGTGCTTAGTTGCTAAGGCAGCTACGTGCGATAATATAGGTTAGATAATTGTGCACTGATTCTGGAGTGCAGTGGTTACTCTTCGTGGCTGTTACCAACACCCGTGCTGGAGCTGAGATGAGGTAGGACCCAAAATAGGTATTACAAAATTGTAGTACTAGTTACAATTGACGAAGATATATGGGAAGATACCAGTATAGGACACGCCACATGATGTTGTACACAATGCTACACTCTGGAAGTGCCCGATCTTACTACGTCAAAATGCCAATCATTAGTAATTGGGCTCAGCACGGAAAAAGGAAGCAGCCCAAAGTGCAAAGCACCGAACAAGACCCATTCGTCTCAGTTCAAAACTAATACTTTTATGAACTTACTTCTTATAATAGTATCTTGAAAGTTGTCTGGTGTTTTATTTAAATCTTGTCATTTTGTTTGATATGTAAACCGCTTGAAATTGCATCACCACATCGCAAATCGTAAAGTGACAAACAGGACCAACACGTAAGAAGCAGCCAAGCTTCCAGGATATCTAAGGCGCATTGTCAACACGAATTACAAATAGTCGCTTCTCAGGTTCGCGTATAATATCCGACTGATATCTTCAGATACTGGCGCACACCAACGCTAAAACTTTAGCTTGGGTGGTAATTAAAGTCGCATCCAAACAAACTTATCTTTAGGGAACTGTGCAATTTACATCCCAGTGGAGTGCTTCAAGGTGTGCTAGTGACAATGTTATCAGATTTTATACAAATTTATTAAATTATTTCAATAAAATTAGTCTACTTTTTTAAAACTTTAATGGTAGCAAAAGACACAGGTGGAATTTATCTAATCAGAAAGCAATTACAAAGGGTTCAGTATAACAATGCCTGTTCTAAGTTAAAGACAATTACGTTTTGTTTTGCAATGGTCTGGATCTACAGCTTCAACAAAAGTTCGGCTGGAGTGAACAAACGAGCCATAATCGGGTCGTGTTATCTAAGTACCACTCTTCAAGTTAAACACAACCCACAAGTTTGCAAAGCGGATAACTTACCGCTGGTCAAGCTGACCAAAATGCGGGTTGGTAATGGATAATGGAAATGTGATACAGTCTCCTGCTTAGAGATCATAAAGGATATCAGATTGTTGAAAACAAAAGCAGAAAAGAATTGAAGGAAAAAATATGATTAAATTTATTTGGTATGGTTGTATTTTTAATTGGAACATTAAATAATATGCTGAGTGTTTAATTCAACTGTGTGTGAAAATCAAATTTGCGCATGCGCAGTTGTAATCGCTAGCTTTTCTAAAGTATTGTTAAAATCACAATTATTGATTCCTTTGTGATGAATTCACTTACGTATTACATCAGTTTCCTATAAAAAACATTAGACCAGAATCTTTTGCAAGAGGGTGCGTTGATTTGTTGATATGGCTATGCAGGGCAAAAATAAAGGGGGTACCATACGCGTGTCATGTTCGACACGATTCACGTAAGTGCAAGTTGTCATTAATCAATCGCTCATCGAATTATCCACCGTTCGTTGGACAATCAATAACAATTTTCGCTGCGCGCACCACAACCATAATCGCATCTGCACATCCTACTTATCGCTCATTCTCACTCATGCCCACTCCATTCAAGCTTGCCAGGAATTTAAAATATCAAGTTTGACTCCGGAAAAATTACTACTTCAAATTGAGTGAATTGCATAGCATATTTTGAACCACCAAAATCATTACACAGGAAATTGAGGTAAAAGAAGATGATTTGAAGAAGATAAAATTTGAATTTGTCCCTTTTTAGGTCCTGGGATTTACTATTTACCAGTTACGGATTTTTCGAGTGTCCAACATCGGATGAGTGCGCTATCTGACCTGCAGAATCACCAGCTCGACAGCTGGCGGAAAACGACGTAAAGCGGCGGAAAAGCCAAAGACATGACCGGATGCTGAGACATTTTTCATCCGGTGTGATCTCCTCCGACGCAGCCTGCCAATCGGACGGGTTTACAGAAAAATGAACACAGATATCAACTGGATAGGATAACAAATAGCTTGCCAACAAAAAAGAAACCTGTGAAAATCTAACGTCATCCGTAAAGTCTAAATCGCTATAATATCTAATAAGCTCAATATAGTGCTTATTATTGGGACCAATAATCCTGGATGATTTTGGTTAGGTTATATCTTTTTTCCAGCTTTTCATATGTACCTTTTCAGGCCTTTTCAGTAATATCTCTGATTATACGATTCGATAACTCAGCTCGCAATCTAATAGAATCCAATATGAAGACACCAAAGAGTGATGAAAATGAAAGATTCATCCTCAACGACGCAGGATTACTGATTTTGGACGTTTTGTCGAGATGCTCCTTTCAGGGGATTATCTTCTTTACTTTACCAGGCAACTTTTACCTTACAGGAAGGACGTTAATAAAGCTTTTTATCACTCTTGGTGTCGATGGTGTCGTACCATTTCTTCTTATATCTTTCAGTACTGCAATATAATAAATAAATCAAAAGGATTTTTATTATGATGTGTGAACATACTTTTACTTTACTAACAAATACCTTTTAAAAACATTCAGACTTGTAATAATAACCAATTATTTATATTAATTGAGTTTATAAGAGTGGTTAATGATCAAAACATTAAAATATTTTTTATTTGATGTTTTAATTATAAAGATGCACTGTTGGGCAGCAGTCAATACCAAATTACCGGCGCTGAAAATTGCTTACATTTTTTGCATCCAAACACCTGAGATACATTGCAATCCTAAATCGTTGAATCCACTCTATAACAATGTGGGGTCCGGAAGGTGCTGCCCTCTAACTAACTTACTGCATAGTCTAACTGGATTATTTACAATGCGGTGCGTAATCATAAAGATTTATTTATGGAATTTTTTTTATACAATTTAACTTGTATTAGTAAATTTCTAAATTTTTTTACCCAAAATCCTTAATGACTAGTAATTTGCAATTAAAAACTGACAGCATACAAACATTTTCTTTTGATTTTTTATTTAAAAACCTCTTCTAGCTGAATAGAATTACGGCTCACATAGTATGGAGATAACGTAACTCAATTTATCAATCGCGAATTGGAAAATTACACTACCACCCTTTCTGTGCAGAGAACAGGGTGCAGAATATGCACAGCCACGAATTGTTATTGTTTGCCACGCAAGTGTGCAGGACGTGCTGGTGTGTATGACATTCAGTCGCTTGAAATTGCCGAAATTTCACGCATGCAGATAACGAGAATGTGTACATGTGTATTGTGCGATACATACGGATGTACTCTGCGCACGCTGGTGATAAGTTGATAAGTCGATGTTGCAGCATTGGCAAACCGAGTGAAGCGCGTTCATTAGCAGCAGTCTGTGAATGCAGAATGCAGAATGCCGCTAATTAGACTCAAGCTACAAATCAAATAGATACAAATAGGGATGATTTAGGAATAGTAAGACACCTTAATTGTAATTTAATCAGAGCATAATCGCTTCCACTTATGCTTCTGCTCTAAGTGGAAGTAGAAAATAGATGGAACACGTTCGCATTTTATGATGTATTGCGTACATTGCATAATCGCTTATCATCAAGTTCCACCCGAAAAACGTTCTCAACTGCGTGAACAGACCTCCTCCTCCTGTACAACGTGTATCTCAGTGCATGTTGTGAGTGTACACAGCCGGAAGTAATGCAATGTAACAGAATGTAATATAATGTAAACACCATTAACGCGCTCTGCTTTGATATGCCACTATAGAAACACTTTATAAGAGATGAATTGATATTGTGTTGGGTGCAAAACACAACCGTCTTCAGTGAGATACACTCTAGGAAAATATCAACGGAAAACATTTTATTTCGTCATTAAATGCTGGATCCTTCAAAGGAGCGCTTTAAACAGCGTAGCAACAAGAATGAAAGTTCCAAGATGTGCGCTGAAAATTTAAACATGCTAAGTTTTGCATGTATAGGGTTTCAAACTAGTTTTATAACCTCTTATCAATCTTAGATTGATTTAAAACAATATATCTCCTTTATAAAATTTTTAAATCTTCATAAGACTTTTTAAAAGACACAAAAATCGATAAGTTTTCCTTCCTTTCTTATTCTCGCTTCTGTTCTTATGCATTCCATTGTCCCTTGCTACACTTTCTTTGCTTCCTTCTAAGCTTTCCTTTGGGCCTCGGCTTCATTTTCAGGACGATGACGTAGTAGTGAAGTAGCATGTTCCTTCAATGTCCTTCCTTCGTCTCTAGTTTTATTGTCCTCGAATTTTTTTCTTTGCCCAGTTTGAGTCCTGGGACTGCAAATAAAAGGACAGCGTGCTGCGGTCGTTATTATCCTGCGTTTACTTCTTCAAACGCAGGACAACTGTTCATGATACACGAGACACTTCTGCAAATGCATGGAGATAAACATAAACTGCTGTGAAATGCCTCCAAATAAAAGAGGTATTTGCCCAGGTAAAAACAAAGAGTAAATGTTAAAATGTAATATTGTTACTTTTTCTTTCAACCGAAAAGTAAACAATAAATTCATATGCTTTTAGTAATAAAACAAGATTAGCTTAAATCATGTGGGTATCTCATGAATTATGGACTTTCAAAACACGATGTGACATTGACTGATATTTGCATTGTCCATTGTTTGCTAATTTTCTCTTTTTGCTTGTGGAAGTAAAGCTTTGTGATTCAAGTCTTGAAGGAGTGATTATGATCAGGATTAGACAATTAGATTTATTGTACGAAGCGATAATCGATAATTGACAGTAGTCTTCGTTTAAAGAAAATAAGTAAAGTTTAAAAGCATAAATATTAGACAAGAAGAAAACTTCTCTTCGTAGATGATAAAAATAACACGTTAAAAATGTAATATTACAATAAAATTATCATAATGAATATTGACGTACCCTGGTGCTTTTGTGGTGACACTAAAAAGTCTGAAGGGTGTTGTTGAAGATAGCTTGCATCGTTGCATAATTAATTCATACTCGTTGCATTATTCACGTTTGGCAACGCGTCATATTTCGCTAAACTTGTCTCCCCACGTCAGCCTAACACAAAATCCACGACAAAGTTTTGTTTTGATTTCCATTTCTTTATAATCAATGTCCTCCGCGGTGGTTTGGCTTGCATTTTTCATGACCCATCGCTTTTCTTCTCACTTTTCTGTTAGTCTTTTGTTTCAACTGCTACAATTGTCAACATTCATTTACTCGAGCTTCGCGCTTTAATAAAATTAATTTCATTTTTTTATCTTATCATTAGCACCACTGCTTTGTCACACTTTCACTCAAATTTATCAAGGAAAGTGTAAAAGTAATAAAAAAGCAAAACCCTACACAAATTGTATGTACAACTTCTTTTTTTAACCTGAAAAGAGTTAGGAACCTTCAAAAGCTTAAAAACGAACGAACTAAGCTGCGGTTGAGAAGACAAGCGCTTAACTCCAATTAGGAAGAGGTTTTTTAAGAAGCGTAGACTACAAAACACAAGGTAAGGGAAAAAGAAGCAAAACGAATGAATAAATTAGGAATAAACGTAGATTAGGATTATGCTAATCAGAATGCTGCCGAATTGAGGGAACGTTGTAAGACCAACGATAACAATGTTGCTAGATTTTAAAATTTTCCAAAAACTGAAAATCTTAATTTGAAATGACTCAGTTCAAAACCACACCAGTAATTATTATATAAGGATAATTAGCAACACCGTTAAGAATTCTTATTCCATGGTTTGCATGCGCAATAATTATTGCCATTTATTAATTTCCATAATTTCCATTCCTTTATCATTGCAATTGCCTTAGGTGTCTGCTGGATTGTTAGTCATTTCATTCTTAATTCGATGCATGTGGAATGTGTCGATGCCACTCCTTGTTTTCGCGCTTTTTCATATCGTTCTTGCTTGTTACCTGACTGGTACTATTTGCATTCGTTGCAGTGACTGCAGTTGAGCAGCTGTATTTTATTGACCGTTAAGTGATATTTCGAGCGTGCTTAATCGAAGCACTCGAGCGTGCAGCGTTCGACCACTGAAGGAATTTCAATTATTTGAAAAGAAGTGAAAAGATGTCAGGTGCGCGTTAGGTGCAATTAAGCACAATTTACGTGGGGCTAGTACTAGACAAGCTGAAAGAGTTGAGATTTAGTTTTGGAAATAGTGAGATATGAAATTATTGAGGACACCACAAACGTGCAGATGTACGACTAACTAGTTTGTTGTACTTTTGAGGAAGGAAAAATTTTTGTCCTTGTTGGATACAAGCTGCACTGCATCGTTGCGCTTTCTTTGGTTTCCTTTGGGGCTTCTGCTTGTTCCAGCAGGTTTGGTGCTTTTGGGAAAACAAGCAACACTAGAAAAACAGCCAAACATCGTAAAGGGATCTAATCTTGGTCCCTCTTTTGGCCAAAGCGATTTTCATGCAACTAGGAAAGCATATCATGCGTGCTTTTCTACTCACCCAGCTACTTCAGTGTTTCTATTGCTTAACAGTTTATTTTTTTCTAAGGTTTATCTTCCCTTATCAACTACTGCTACTTTTTTCTTAATCTTATTGACCAGTAGATTCCTAATTTTTATCCACCATAGTACTTTCCAACCATTTTCTTGAAGTAACCACGTACTGACGTCGAAGTTATACTGTCAAGTGCAACATAAAGTACCCACGAAGAAAACCACCCATCTCTTACACGGCCACCCTTATAACTCTCGGTAATATTGCCCACCACGTCTACATCGGCATCCGGAAGCAGCCAACATTTCACATTGCGCCGTTTGCTTTCTTATTTATTCCTTTTGCGTTGCGCTGCTTTTTTCGCACCCGTTTATTGCGCACTTGAACATTTGTTTAACTTTGTGCCTCCCACATTTAAGGCTGTGGACACTTTTATCAATCGTTTAAGTGCCCATGTAGTTTATGTTGCAGCGGTGTGCACGGTTAGTGTTGCTGATGGAAATGCTGCATTTTTACATCATTTGCAGTTTATGGCTGCAGTTAAGTGGTGCTAACTCATTTTTAAATGACACTATATTAAATTATATTCTTTATGTAACTGCAAAGCCAATTGATGTTTATATTAGGTTGAATAGTGTGCCAAATGAGATAAATTTTTATTGATTTATTGACATGGAATTTGTAGGATTTATGTTAAAATTGTTTTTTTTTTTGGGGACTTCAATTACTCTGGATTCTACCAGTTTCACATTCGGCCGACAAAGAGAAACTGCGTACGTTAGTTATCGGCGTATTTTTATCAAGGAAGCAGTTCTAAATGCAAATTTACTGGCTTATCGTAAACCGGGAAATCGCAGAAAAAAATCGCAATTTCCAATCCTGTCGCACCACTGTTTCGTGCTACTCGACTTCACTTAGTTTAAGTTAAGTGGTCTAACTAGCATTGCTCTTTTTAAAACAACTAACAAATGTTTAAAATTCATTCAAAACTAAAACTTCCTACAAAAAGAAAGATAGTTTTTTCATTGTGTAATTGGGTTTTTAGGATTTTTGCTAGTAATTTTCAATTTGTACTCTTATTTTATTGTTGGTCTTAAATTTCCTGTGGATTTGGTTGGATTTGTTGTGTAAGGTTTTGAATGTTTTGGGAGCGGCTGAGGATTACTGGGAATCTCAACTACATTGCAGCATTCGATTTGTTCGCGTTTGCAATGTCCGGAAACGTATAAATTGCAATCAGTGTCTGCGTCCTGTCGTGTTCCTTCTTTTCTTCGCTTTTCCTCTTTTTGTCTCATTGCCGTTCTTTTGCAATTGTGTCAGCCAAAAATGAAAATAAAACATTACATTACAGCAACACATTGGCAAAGTGCCGAAATATTGTGAATTTTTATCATAACAAACAAAATTCTAATTAAGTTGATTGAAATCTAAAGGAGCAAAGTACTGCAAAAAGATTAACTTTTATCGGTTTAGAAATGTTTCCAGTGCGTTAGTTGATATTTTTTCCTTTTCTTTCAAAGGGCTTTCTTTATAAACATTTATGTGATTTATTCCACGTTCAAGCGCATACAAACGTGGAAAATACGCCTGTGAATCTAGTGTCATTTAGTTTCAGCTTATTTTCATGTTTAGACTTTCATGCCGCGTTTTTTGCGCTGCTTACTGCTGGGCAGAAAGTGGAAATAGAAAAAGTTTCCATATCCTTGGAAAATCAGTGGCGTAGCAGGTGAGATAGTGATTTTTTTCAGCATGGGTTTTGATGTTGTTTTGGTAATAAATAAAAAACAGTCATGCGATTACTTCTCAGGCATACAAAACAGAAAAAAAGAAGCCAAGGAAGAAGGAAATAATATAACATTTGATTGTAAAATGTCACAGAGAAAAGAAAAAATTGACATAATCATCTTAAGCTTTACACAATTTTAACAAGAAGTAAATAAAGCAAGTAATTAGAAAACGTTTAAGTTGTCAGTACTGTGTGATGTCTTAAATTCCTAAGATTTACAAGGAGTGCCACCAACAAAATGTCATCCAATTTAATTCTATCTCTGTCTCAAAATTTTTTTCATTCTTCAATATTCTATTAGTCACGAAAATAATTTGAAGTCACTTGTTTTAAACTCGGTGTACCTGAATATGAGGTCTTCGTCCACTTGGAATTGGAATTCTGGGCGTATGCGCGCGATTAGAAAGTTCTTCTTCTCCTGCTGCGTACTCTTCTTGTCCTCTTGCATGCAGTGCGCAAGCCGCTGCTATCGCCACTCGGTGGATTCGCTGCACGTCATGGTAGTCGCTATCAAACCGTCCTGCGCTGGAGGTGTCAGCAGAGCTCTGCTTTCAATTTTTGCGCGATCGTGTATTATCTTAACTCGTGTTTAAGTCGATAAGCAACACGCTGTTATCGGTGATTGATACTTCTAAGTCCCAGAGCAAAACAACAGCGGACTAGAAAAGATTGTTTTGGCTGAGTGTAAAATGTGCATTGAGTGATTGTGACTGAGATATTTGACTCAAGTGGAAGAATTGGCAGAACGTGAAAATTGGAAAAGTCCAAGGTTGTATGGAAAGCTGTTGCGGGAAGGTGTTAAGAAGGTAAACCATTTTTTGTTTTTGTACCAAAGTTGAAAGGAATTTGTCTGATTTATTGCACATTGAATGTGAAAGTTGTTTTACTTTAACAGTTTTCCATTATTACTCCAAGAACCTCCAATTAGTTGTTAAATTGAATCGCAAGGAGGTTTACTATGCCAAATTTCTAAAATTTCCTCATGCTTTAATTTTCAATGTAAAAATGGCTTAATTATCATACTGATTAAAGCGCTCATTATGATTAGATAGATGGTTGTTTGAGCTGAATAATAATTTATTTGCAAAGCAGATAAATCTCAATTAGCGAGTTTGTTGTGACAAACGCGGCCGCTAATTGATCAACGAGTACTCATCTTTCACCGTTTTTGATGCGTCACAAAAAGTCTTAAATGGTATCATTTGAATGCAAATAATTCGTGTCGAGGAATTTGTCCAAAGTATGGCAAATGCAAAGAATACTCTGGAAGTCAATAATTATAGCGAATTTCCAAATTATTTGAGGGAGAATGACTGGATGAGTTTCAGAATTTATATCACTAGTTATTCTTTAAAAAGCACTCTCATACAATTTGAAAGGTACAAGGTAAATATTGCAAACTGATTTAATTTGATTACTGCAAGGAAATTGGGGAGAGGTCCAAAAGTGGAGATGAAGTGGAGGATGCTGCGGATATATTTCATACCACAATATATTGATAAGACCTAGACAATAATAGTTGAGTTGTTTTAGGATATTTTGAATTGTACAATTAGTGTTGTACCTTTAATCTTTTTTTGTTCTTGTTGTTGCTTCTGTTGACTAACAGTTATTAATTCATTTCAATGCGCTGGGAAAATTCATCGTTTTGATGTGTTGACTCTCAAGTTATATTAATTAATCCGTCTGTGTGTTTAACCCGCGGTTTTGCCAAACTTGTTCATTGCCTCCCATTTGTTGCCTTCGCTTCCGACACGTTTCCCGTTTGTTTGCCGCCGCCGCCGTTGCCGCCGCCGCCACCAGTTTTGACGGTGTTTTCATACGGTCGTCCCGTGCCGAAAGCAATTACTATCCGCCTCTAGCCGAGTCACTTATGAGCACTGCAAGCAGACACCAATGACCAGTTCGCATGGTGCGCGTCGTTTTCGTGTCGTCGAGTTTTAATTAAAACGCCTAATGCAGGCATTTAACTTTAATTGTTATGCTGACTTCCTGTTCGAGCTTTTAGCGCACATTATACATCATACAATGTCCACCAAAAAGAGATCATACATTTTGAAAGCAGTTCGGCGAGGGTTTGTTCAACGAAAGCGTTTTCGATTAATGCCCAGCTGAGCAATTGTGATAAATCACTTTCGATATTTACCGTCAATTATCATTTGCTGCTGATTGGTAGTGTGTTGGTAGTGCAGCAATGTGCGCAATGAATTCAATGACACGCGTTGGCACAATTTGCGCGGTGCACTTTGCGCTTTTCGCGATTCTTGCTGCAGTGGCTGCATTCCGCGCGGCCGCATTCCTGTCACTATCGACGCGCGTCTTTGAGATGGTGCTTTTTAGCGATTAGAGGCCGTTTTGCGCAAAGCTGCATGTTGCACAAGTGAGATTTTTCACCAACTGATTGCCAACTGTATGCATTTTGATTTGAAACCACTGCAACAAGTCATGTGCAATCAACTGACGTCCAAACTGTTATCTTGGCTGTTTATTACTTTGTTTTGCTCGCTACAGTCTATGTTTAATTACAGAAATTAGCAAATATAGACAAACAGTGTGCTTAGTATATTCTTAGTAGTTGATTGTTATTAGAACAGAGTTAAAAGTATGATACCGTTAGGCTTCTTGTTATCGACTTGGTTCTTGCGCGCGCTAAGCAATTTTCTTGGAATTTACATCATTTCTGTGATTACAATTAAAAAAACAATTGCGTAATTTACAATTGCACACGGTGCGTGGAATGTTTGCTTGGCTATTGCGCAATGATAACTGTGCATACGCGTTTCGAATACTTGAATAATTCGCAAATTACTCGCGAATAATTCATGTCATGTGATATTGCGAGAAAAGCTGGCATCTAAATGATTTTCTTGTCGTTGCTAAAGACAAGTCAGGCATGTAAATTAGTCAATAAAGCGTGGAATTTATATCTAAATGGCAAATAAGCTTAACAAGTTGGTTAACATTAAAATATCTCTATGTGCGATTAAAAATCCGCGATACTACTTTCACGAACAGAACACATTTCATATTGAAGTCCTCGGTAATCCTGCAGTGGGTAGATGGAATTGAATAATTGAATCTCATTGTGATACTTAATTAACACAATTGAATAAGTTTTAATTGAAAGCCATCTCTGGCACATGGAGAAAATCCGATTGCAAGATTTCGAACACGATTTCTACTCAACCAGCTCTACCAGCAGCTGGTGTGATCTCGGGAATCCTATGGGCCTTCCGTGCGAAAACTGCACACCGGCTGTGAATTGTACAGCAGGCGAATTCGGGAACGGTCAGCGCAAATACTCTGGTCGGAATGTCACTCATTATCCGCAAGAGTGCAGCAGCGAAAGCTTGCACTTCTACGAATAGGCCAGAGGGCTGAAAGCAGTGTTAGATGATATTAACCAACTTGGTAAACACATAATTGCGTCCTTATCGCTACAGGACATGTCTCGATGTATAGTTGGGAGTTGGTTTTAAGCGAAGATTGGACCTAATTGGGATGCCACATCCCGGGCTGCAGATGAGTGGTCATAGGGAAACATCAGACCATTATTTGAGGGCTAGGTTCATTGGGTTTTATTTATAACTTTTATGACTAGAGATGTTATCCTATAAGCTGCAGCAAAATGAATTGCTTGCTGTTTCGATGCTAAATATTAGCTTTTGCACTTCTTGCACATTTTTTCTCATCCAGTTTAGTTTCACACCTAATGAAATATCAACATTTTCTTTGCACGTGCAGACATTTTCCAACACCGCAATATTTTTTGCTCGCTCCTACCGAAGCTAAATTCAGTCCATGTTGTATTGAATGTAATTTCTGCTGTTGCGCTGTTTACAGCCGCGGATTATGCGCGATGCCTGCCTCCACAGTCGGCTGCTGTAGGCACAGAGGCGGCAGGCGCGTGGATTAACATGGCGTTACTACCACCCCCATTCACCACCCGCGCCTGGTTTAGATTATGCCCATCTTTCAGCGGGGTGTTAATACTAAACCCGCGCTTGGGCTACTAAATTAAGCGAATGAAATAGCATGGAATGAGGATGGGAATTTACGTGGAAGGTGTGAGAATATTTTTAATTAAACCAACACAATTAAAGAAGGGAAGGGGGTGGGGAGAGAAGAGATAAATTTGATTGGATTTTTTTCTACATTTTTTTCAAAAAAAATAATTGAAATATAGTATCATATTGAAGCTTCAATGGATAACATGGACAACATAAAGTTGTTTTTAGAAAGCCTGGATGAGAATTGCAATGTAACAACAATCTTTAGTCGATTGCAGCATTCGTTAAAGGTCGTCTGCGCCACGTCATCTCAGGTGCATTTTCTTCTACCTTTCTGTTCCATTTGTAGTCTTGAGGTGCTTAGACTTTGGCTCGATCTTTAGCAAGTTGCTGGCTAGCTGCTGGCTAACTGTAAATTCCCCTCTTTGCATCATTGCATTGTATTTGCCGCAATTTCTGTTATGTACTTATCTAGCTGCGTTGGTTGCAATGAGATGAGGAGATGTGATGGTGTAGTGGTTGCGGTCGGCGAACGCAAATTCTTCTACTAAGTTGAACGAAAACGGAGGTTTAGCTGAATATTTTCAAATCATAGCTTGGAAAGAAACATACAAATCAATAGATTTACTTTTTATTACTTTTGTCCGAAGTAGTGCAACATTCTGCATTCAAATCCATTTCGAAAGATGAAAATAAAACGCCAATGTTCAATCAAAACAAATGTTAACCAAATTCAAATGATAACCTGAAGCATTTGGCGATAAAAATGCAAATCTTGATAAATCGTACTGAAAAATTGTAGTCCATTCATGTTTATGTTGTCTATTACTTTCTAGTGCTAGCAAATGTCCCAAGTCATGCGTGAATGCGTTAAAAACTATTGAAAACATTAAAATAGTAGTGATAACTACAACAAATTGCAATATTTTTACTTGTAGCGTAGTAAAAATGGTTTAAGCATAATAAAAAACAGGATAAAATAGTAATTTCGAGGATAATAGAACTTTGTATTTATTTAGGTGCAGTGAAGTGCTCGAATGCATTCAACGCGTTTTAATTAAGCATAGCTACGGAATTAAAGTAAATTGAATTAATAGAAATAAAAGGAATAAATATTTGCACAAGCAAGCATTGCACTTTCATGACGCTTTAATTTGAATACATTTTATTGTTGACTAATGCAATAAAGTTATTTACAATTACCAACTTACTAATTAGTCATAACTTTTTGAATGAGTAAAACTACGTGAATATTTGCAGCTTTAGAATTAAAACAATACCCAGGAAAATATGTTTTCCTTGCGGATACGTTTTTCAGTGGAAATAACACAATTGAAGATTGAAATTGCCTCATATTGTTTGTAGTTTTAATAAATTCCTTATTAAGCTTAATTTCAAGTTTGATAACTTCCTAAACGTGACTTTGTTGTTTATTCAAGGCACTCATGATTTGTGTTTCCTTTTCGAGATTTAACATTAGTCAAGATTGGAATTCAGAGAATGCACGCCATTCAAATCGTAATTACGCACCATGTATTAAGTATGATCAATCTGGCATTAATCATATTTAATCATCTCTCTCGCAACGTGAACTGTACGGCACAGCTGCAATCTCTTGTTGTAAATTCAAACCTCTTCGGACTACTATTTTTCTTGCAACCGCGCACAGTATGTGTTATTAATGTTATTAACTTACCGCGGTTGTAGAATGTTGTTGGAGTTGCTGATTGCAACAGCGCAATTGCAATGCCACTGACATTTAAGTAGTTTTCGTAGGATGTGAAGAGTGTGCAGAATGTGCAGATACTGCAATAGTCAGCAAAGTTTCTTGCATTTGAAACGTGATGGAATTATGTGGGTTTTATTGAGTTTGTAATGGATTTCTCTTAATTTTCCTATCATCATCATTCATTTTCATAGATTAACTCAATTTTTTCTTGGTCGCAATTAATTTTTTCCATTTTTTCTCCTTTTAGAATCTCCTGTAATTTCATTTTGTTTAACCAGATATGAGACGCATTCTTTCGCACACGTTAATAAATTAATTTACTCCCAATTCATTACCGATTTCTTCCTTTTCGTTGCCGACTTGAACAAACGCAATAAAGAACTTTTCCTCTTCCGCATTGCCTGTAGGCTGCCGGACGTCTTTCTTTCATTGCGTGCGCATCGGAATTAAATTGATAGAATTACATTGGTAATTTGGGCAAACGGCCGACGTCATCAGCTTGCTGGCCATTGTTGCGTCAGAATAATGAATGCGGCGTGTACGGGGCTAGCATGAAGAATATGAAGAAACTCCTCGTTTTATACCGAGCATAAAGAGCATTAGAAGACGCACAATGTGCCCTTGAAATGTGACGGTGTCGGGGATTAATCGCACGTAGGCTGGGAATTGAATGAACCAAGGGGCTTTAGTAATAAGAAGGAAGAAAGGGAGCGATTGGAAGAAGTCGTTTAAAAGTTTAACGTAAGTTGGTTCAGGGTGTACTTATATTACCTACAGCAAATTCCTTATGTTAAACTATTCAATTGCCTTTCATTTGACATTGAAATTATAAAAATCCAATCGGTAGTTCCTAAGATGGTCAAATCCAATTTGCTGCTTGAAATTGTTTCTTTACGGTGGGTCTGCAATTGTGCTACCCACTCAGCTAATGCATGGGGTCCGCAAGATATAATCGTGAATTTCTTAAAAAATAACTAAAAAGTGGTGACGGTGGCGTTTAAGTCAGCATTGGGTCAGTACTGGGTCATCTACCACATAGTGGTCTACCTTTTCCACGAAGCAAAACCAATGTGATGCATCTAGTCCTTGGCTTCAAACAAATTCTATCTATTTAGGTATTTATTCTCCTACACAATAGAAACTTTAGAATAAAAACATATACCAAGTTAATTTATAGAACTTTATTAAATATTTGGATGGTTTTACTCAAAATAAATTGAATAACATTAAATAAAACCGTTATTTCTTTAATTTGTTGGTGTTGATAGGCATTGAGTAGTTTGTTTTAATAATAATTTGTTCCGGTGAATTGTTCTACACTAATAACAACATTAACTTGTCTATCTTTGTCTTACTTTATAGTCTGAGATGCTTCTAGCTACCAAGCATTACTTTTTAATTTCTAAATCAAGCATTTATGCTAGCATTAACAGTTGTTAATAATTTACAGTTTAATCAAACCATTTCATACATTTATTTATACCTAGGTAGTATTAAGAAGCAAAGCAGGAAATTATAAAAACCTAATTTAATTTCCCAAATAAGGAAGTCACTTCTTAACTGTATTCATGATCAACTGATAAATTTGCAATCAATTGAAACGACTCTGTATGTCGTAACATGCACATTTCTTCCCTGCTTTAATTTCGTAATAATTTCTGCGGTTTATTACGCCTTATGGTAATTTATGTCTCATTTAACGACTTTTTATAAGGCGGTTAATTTAATTTTCTGCAAGTTGCTCATTTCTTTCCTCAACTTGTTCTCCAACTATTAACATTCGCACTTTTTCTGCTTCAAGTTCCTCGCCTTATCCGAATATTTTGTGTAGATTGCTGGTGCTTTCTTGCAATCTGATAATATCCTACAATGTCTATTCCTACTCTGTCAACCTTTCAGCTTTGCTCTGATGTGGACATCAATCTCCTCCTCTGCTACATCTCTTGTTATCACACATTGCTCTGCTGCACCCTTAACAATCCCGTCTATTTTTGCCACCTCTTCATTTTTTATCTCTCGTCTCTCATTTTTCACCTCTTCTATGTTCACTCCTGGTGCTTTCATGGGATGAATACCAAACTTGGCTCCAACTTCATCTGCGGCTTCACACGCGTCGTAAAGCAGCAACATGAAAAAACTCTTCCGACTCAATGACGATTATGATTTCGTATTTATCATTTTTATTATATATAAACTCTTGCTCATTCATCATTGCCGTTTGTGATAGTAATGTAGAGGTTGGATAGATTTATGCTACTCGTATCAAGGTTTACATCATGTTAGATAAGAAGGATGTGAAAGATGTGCTGCTAGAACAGGTTGAAAAACATGCAGTGCATGGAATAATTACAATGCAGTGAGAGGATTTTAATTTCATGTGATGGCGAACGGCATCGTAAATTGTTGACTTGAATCGTGATGTGCAA
>JAODGC010045586.1:6921-22098 GCA_027574925.1 Ecitoglossa quadriceps | reverse complement strand
TTTGCGCTTTGAACCAGCCCAGTTCAACCTTCCAGCCGCGCGACGCTCGCGCTTCTGCCGACTCACTAAGTTCGCGCTTTGAACCAGCCCAGTTCAATCTTTCAGCCACGTGACGTTTGCGCTTCTGCCAACTCACTAAGTTTGCGCTTTGAACCAGCCCAGTTCAATCTTTCAGCCACGTGACGTTCGCGCTTCTGCCGATTCACTAAGTTCGCGCTTTGAGCCAACCCAGCTCAATCTTCCCGCCGTGCGATGCTCGCGCTTCTGCCGACACACTAAGTTTGCGCTTTGAATCAGCCCAGTTCAACCTTCCAGCCGCACGACAATCGCGCTTCTGCCGACTAAGTTTGCGCTTTGAACCAGCCCAGTTCAACCTTCCAGCCGCGCGACGCTTACGCTTCTGCCAACTCACTAAGTTCGCGCTTTGAACCAGCCCAGTTTAACCTTCCAGCCGCGCGACGCTCGCGCTTCTGCCGACTCACTAAGTTCGCGCTTTGAACCAGCCCAGTTCAACACCAAACTGTTTTTAAACCAGTATTCTTTTCCGACAATTTTAATCTCTCATGAGTAAATTGTAATTGTCATGAGTAATTTCCATAATGCCCACTTTAATGTTCATAATCTCTTCTGCCTAAAACAATATACACCTAAATTTCGATCTGCCAATTGACATTTTGTTCTCACTTGCATTCATTTCCATTCCCACCGACATCATCCATATCGCCGTTCATTACTATCTTCCACTATCCACACATATTGGCTAATAGGATATCATGTGATACCTACTATTGCTCTGGTATAATTTAAATTGCAAATGTCGCTAAGTACCCAGCACGTCCACTGCATGTTGTCATCCTGCTCGCTTGCACAACACAGTTGTGATATAGAATAATGTTTAGTGTAGATACTGGAGTGACGCCCGAAGTTTGTCACATTCATGATGTATTTTAGTGTCGCGTTACGATGCCTGCGGGCGGCGGAGGCGGCGCCGCGGCTGCAGTAGTGGTAAGTTGGAGCGATTCGGGCGGGCCACAGATTAAGTGGGGTCAGTGTGCTGGCCAAATGGCAAAAGGGGAAAGGGAGAAAAAGTGGTTTTGGATAAGTTGAATATTGCAGCTAATAGTAAAGAGCTTTTAATTGAAACTTGTTCTTTAAAAAAGGGCGGCGAGAAAATATATCTGAGGCCTTAATTTGACTGATAATTAGATTATACACTTGTATGACTTCGAAAAGGTCTCAAACTACTTCAGTTCGGTTTAAAACTAAGCTAAAATCAATAAATTCAATGTGTTACTTATTTTCAAGCCTTTGCAAAGTTGGTAACTTATATCTTCAAGTGGAAAACTAACAAAATTACCACCGTTTATTGTTATGCGCTTGAAAAATAATTAATCCTGCTTTATAGTTAGAAACTAATGACATTATTTTATTAACTACAACACATTACACTTTATTTCCTCTGCTGTGACATGACTAAAGCACATAAAATACCATCATGAATGTGTTTCACTTGGCAATAGGATGGAGACAGGATAGCATGCAGAAGGGTAGAGTACTGCACATTCATGTGCAGATGCTCTAAATTGTGCAAATGCGCGGACAATGCACAGCACATGGTGGAGGCGCGTTCATGCGTGGGCCCCACATACTCTGCACTAATAATAATAAATTAATACTGGGCTAGTCGATTAGAATTTACAAGCTGGTGCCAGATGTGCAACTACTACCAAGGTAATAATGTCATGATGTTGGCAACAACATCAACAACTCATGGATTTCTAACTCGAGAGGCGAAGAACAGAGGAGGAAACTCTGGATGACAATGAATAGAAAAAAAAAACTCTAGATATTGTTTCAAATATTATGTTATTACGTAAACAATTACAATTCTTGATTCAATTCGAAGTTGTTTTTGTCAAACTCCTGAGTTTATTGCTTGAGGTGCCTGCACGTATCGTGGATTTTCCATGTTCAATGCACGATAAATTCAGTTTTTGGTTATACTGAACATAGCAGAGCATAGAATTGGAATTGCAGGTTGAATTGTTGCTTATTTGTGGTCTTGTTAGAAAGGTGCAGCGCAGAACTCCGAATGACCCAAATCTAGTCGAAACCAACACAAAAACAACATCAATATAATCATAAAACGTGTTTGGTGCCTTGCAGAGGACGTAGGTGTATGTCGTACATACTCTCCTAATGGGAAATCTGGATGAGAATTTGAGCAATTGGAGTAATTACAGTAATAGTACAATTGCTTTCAAGATTTGTGGCTTGTGGCTCAACTTAAGATACTTTACGAGGGGCTATAAAACATCTAATATAAACTTTGCCACTTTCAAGATTTTATTCCTTTAGGATATAATAGATTTTATGTTTAACAAGGATAACTACTCGTAAAACTGTTCAATTAAAACTCGTTGGGATTAAACAATAAAATAGTGCTTCTCTTCGTAATGAAAAGTTGAATTTAATTTCGTGGAAAAACGTTAGTTGGTGATGGATGTAACCTTTCTCCTACTACACTTTGAACTCTATACCCTTTATTCTGGATGTCATTATCATCGACACAATGTTGACGCAAGTGCGAAGGGTGGTAACGATTTAATCGAAATGTCTCGCACAGTGGTCAGATTCGGGCAGATCAATTAGTATTAAATGATTGACATTATTACTTATCCCACCGCATCCGCACACTCATATATTTTCGGAGGTTTTCGCTCAGTGCGGGCTTAGTGATTCAATTAATCAACTTAGGAAGGACAAGCACAAATCTGGATATATTGTAATGAATCCAAACTAGAAATAAATTATGCCAGTATAGGTAAATTGTTTTCTGAGAGGTTTCCCGAATGTGCGAAAAACTGTTTAATCATATTATTATTAGACTTGTATTCATTATGGTTCCAAAGTGTTTGATATTTATTTATTGTGTTGAGATGAGTTTATTTTAACACTTGTTGTGAGAACGGTTTTGGCATGTTGCATTCTCTAATTACTTATCATAATTTGGCTTTAAGTTTATTAGCTGTATACATTTGATTTTGTTTAGTACGCGGCATCCGCGGTGGTCTCGCGACAGTCGCTGGTGATAATATGCGAGGTCGCGCGATAACTTGCGAGCTTTGCGCCTTCGACGCGAGCGCCACAAAGCCAACGCGGTCTAATGGCTGCGAATCCTGGAAACTGTATGACAGTCGACACTCAGCCACCGAACAAACAACATCTATTGCAAGTTACTCTCCTCAATAAAAAATCCACTCCTTATTATACACCATTAGAACCACTGATCTCTAACACAAACTCCAACTAAAACCGTAAGCAATACTAATAAATTATACGCTCCTACACCATCAAATATTCAGTATCAAAATAATCTCATCTCAATTGAAAAAACATATTATACTTTGTGAATTTTGATTTCTAACCTGCATAAAATACATTTTAATAATGTGCCTGCAGTAAATTAATGAAACTGTTATCATGTGTAGTTAAACAACAAAATGATTTACACATTGCCTACATGCGCAATTTATTGGATTTGTTTTACGCTCCTGAATTTACGAAACGACTCGTTATGTGTCAATTGTGCTCCCAGCTTGATTTATACAATAAAAGCGTTTGGCGATAAATTACGATTACGCGATGTGCGCTCGTCCCGGCCGCGATTTAAATCGACTCCGCAAACACTTTCTACGCCGCCGTTGGTTCTCTAATATTTATTGTTTGATACCCAAGCAACAAGAGATACTAACAGAGGCATAAATTATCCTCCGATAATTTCAGCTCTCAATGTATTACAATATATAGCAACTAAAAGTTTTTGCGATGATATTGGTATCGGAATTTCTCTGACTTTCTTTGCTTCTGATGCGCTCATCTTATTTCGCATTTTGGCATCCGCAGCACGCTTCTTGCATATTGCAACTTGCTGGCAATTTTGCATTTGCTTCTTTCACTCTTGCATTCGATTTGCATGCCCAAGATACACATGTTCAACATGCGCACGTTTTGCAACTGCGTCTGCTTTCTATTGATGCTGGTCGTGTGAATATTGAGCGGATCTTTATTTACTAATGCAGACTGCATTCTTGTGAGCTCGGCAAGAGCTCGGTGAAATGCGAATATTCAGCATGGAATTAGTTTTTGCTTTGCTTTGGAAATGGATAGTGTGGTTGCCTATTCAGTTGGAATTTTTTTTACCAACAATTTGACTTACAACTCTAACAAACAGATATCAACGTTCTTTTTAGGTGCGTTTAAAAATAATTAATTCCTAATTGTACAAGCATCTCGTAAGCTCATGTTTGATTTGTCTGATTTGTCTAATATTTGCTTCGATGCTGCATCCATTTCGCATCTATCGGATTATCGTAAAATTTGATTGCCAGGCATTCAAATGAATGCGAACGGCCGGTTGCGCATTGAGCAAATACCCGAATGTGGACCGACTGCAAACTGAAAATTAGCCGCGCGGCTTTATTAATATTAACTCTTTTTAAATCGACATTTGCACAACTCCAAATGGGAGTCAATTTAATTCGAGCTCATATAAACTATCAACACTGTTTGATTGAATGCTTTTCAATGTTGTAGGCGTTTTTAATCGAATTGCTGAAGAGCAACAGGAGTAAAGCAAATAACATATGCAGCTATTAATTGGCTTTCATTATTAAATTTGGATATAATTAATATGCATGGATTGATAAATTCATTAACTGCTGAGTAAATATCATCCAATATTCACAGAAATGTGCCTACGAACACAAGTAAAACTAATTGAAAAATGAAAACATTCAATTAATACATGTAATTTAATTGAAACAGGCAATGCAGGAAATTTGTGCTTTCGTAATTATTTTTAGGTTAAATGTAGCATAATGAATTTTTTTGCTAATGTTGTTGGAGAAAAGTTCATTGAGGTAGATTTTCCATTTGTATGCATTTTTTATCATCTCAACTTGCAAAACATAACCAACAATTAAATTGTTGAATGATTGTTTAAAACATAAACATTTCTTAGTATATCTATTTTTTGTGAACGTAGCAAGTGTTCATTTGTAGATATGAATATCAATTACCTGTCTTGCGCAAGAATCTAATTCTTAACCATAAGCTAATGTGATTTATTAGGTCATCGGTACACATTGCCACATGTAACAAAATGCAAACAAATACTGTAAATATCTATAATCTATTTTATTCCATTCGTGCATATTTATTATGTCAATAGCAACATGTTTCTAACTAAGCATTGAACAATTGACTTACCTGCGTTTCACAGATCTAAGTATTTTTCCATCATTTATTACCATAAATTCTTTTCTTGGGCTTGTCATGTATGAATTACTCGAATGCTCGACTGCTTGAAGGTAATTTATCACCGTTAGATGTTAAAAAAAGTCAGTAGCAAGTCAAGTTGTGAATAGTCGAGCAAATTGTTCTTTCTGAGTGACTTCAGAAACTACTGCGGTGTGGAAGGAATGAAGGAAAGAAAAATGATTGTGATGAAATATATTAGGAACAAGGACATGGGCAAATGAAGGCTTTTTTCTTAAGCAGTAACAACATTGTAATCAATTCACATTCATATTTCTTTTGATTTATTCGATATGAATCTTTCTTTAAGCTTTCTAGTTGCTTTCGTTATTTTAAGACGACGTTGTTGTACATTTTCCTATTAATGTTTTACTAGAACATAAACAAAAAATTAGATCTACTTACCACTACTAGATGATTATTTACGCATTCATTGTACTTGATTTAAGTTGAAGTAAAAACGGAATAAATCTCTGATGAACTAAGTCAAAGTTGACAAAACCAACGCAACTCTAATCTCAAGCTCTATACGAATCTGGAAGAAAATCTGCAAAGTACAAGAAGGAAGCGAAGCAAATCAAATGAAATGTCTTAAATAGGTTTCTAAGTTTATCTATTATATTTAATATTTTTTTCAGGTGTATTATATTTATTGTGGTTGATATTAGAGCGCAATTAAAATGTAATTACATTATTATAGTATTGGAATAAAAGTAGGACATTAATGGAGGAGAGAAATTAGATTGAAATTGTTATTAGAAGTGGTTTAGGAAACTACGAACGATTTGCAATTGAAACGATTGCAATGATTGAGGTGAAGAGAAATTGAGCGAATTTAGTGTGAGATTATTCAAGCAAGAAATTAGGTATTTGTGTGAACTTTCAACGCGTACAAAATTCATTACAACATACGAACAAAGTCCAGTATTCCTTAATGGAGGCGGAAATCGAGCGGGAAATTTAACCTTGAGCATGCGCAACTTCTGGCACCCAGACCACAGGTGCATAGTTCAAAATAATGCATTTTTAATAGGTTGCATGATACTAATCTCTTTTATTCTGCCAACTAGTTTACTTTACGATAACTTTAATAAGCTATACCAACAAAGTGATTAGCAGCAGAAATCTTCCAACTCCCCACATTGCGTCGCTGTAGTCGCAGCAGCTTGGCACAACGTTAGTGCCAAGTAGTCCCAAGTTGCTTGCTTCCAACTGCTCCAAGTTGGAAAGTGGAAGGACCACTCTTGTCTTCGCTCGCTTCGCGGCCACATCGCGCGTATTAACCGCGTTTACTCGCAGCTCTTGGATTGATTAAAGACGTGCGTGTGAAGTAATGAAGAGTGTGCAAATTGCCAGGTATAAAGATATTTAATATCGTGGGAAACGCCAAATGTGGTCAAAGTTATCAAATTCCGCAGTCGTACCAACGTGAATGCTTCAAGGATGTTATGTTGTTGATTGCAGTACCTGATTGAACTTAAGTTAAAAAGAAAGTAAATTTGTTCTGTGATTGTTTCCTCAACTAGCCAATTCTAATGGGTATTCTTTTGTTGCAGGTTATTGCCTCATCAGTTGGATTATGGGCTTGTTCACTGTCAGTAATACCTAATCAATCGAAAATCAGCAACAAGCAACATTCTAATATCACGCTGTGACTAACTTCGTGAGTAGCTTGTGTATTGTGTCCAAAAGGTGCCCCCACTTTGGTCGAGGGTATTTGCGCACTCTGGGGATGCAAGAAATGGCTTGGTGAGAACGATAAAAATTCAATTCTTGAAACTGTCCGCTAACACATTACACGTCACACACTTTGCAGTAAAACAGTGGCAAACTGCGTTGGACGATTTTATTAAAGGGTGTAAAAAATTTAATAAATTTACCGCGCGTGAAGCGCAGTGAAATTCTGGTCGCGAGTGGAAATTGGATTTTTACAAAGTGCGCGCAAGATGGAGACCGAGGAGCTTATCAAACTCGTCGATGGCATTTACAAGGTGAGCTTTTGTTTAATTTTAAATATATTGCGTTTTATTGCGTGTGAAATGTTCAATTTAATTTAGTATTATTGAGGGAAAGCGACATTCTTCTAAAGTCTCTTACTTTAATTGCTTTTGCTTACGATTTAGGTAGGAATTATTGTCAGTTATCTGCTGGTGAAGTTGGTTCAATTCAATCATCAATCATCTTATAATTGGCATTCGGTTTGTAAAGTTCTTCCGTTATTTGTTTCTGCAAAGCGTCATTACCTTTTTGCTGAGCACGATTTCCAAGTGAATTCCGGCAAAAAATACAGGTGGATTGGAAACTTTAGTTAATGTAGTAAAACATTAGCATATCATAGTGAAGGTCTTTAAATTACTATTTGCAAGAGGCGGAACTTTATATTTTATAATGTAAGCGTCTTTAAGCGAGAATATTCGGAATTTAAAAGTCACAAGCGTTGGTAAACGTAGGATAACGAAGGGTAACGAAGCCAAACGAAATTTAATTAAGCTTAACGAGGTGAAATGAAGTAAAAACGCAGTAAAATGTTGTAAAAAACGAGGCAAGCGAGATAAAAGCAAGTTAAAATTCTTCTCCAGAGAGCTTCGAATAATTTAGGTAAATTCTTATGAGAGCTCAGGATAAAAACATAGACCATTCTAATTAAGCTCTATGATCATAAAATGTACGAAAACTAAGAACCCACAATGTCAAGAAGAGCCTGTAAACGTGAAGATAAACTTGTGACAATTTCATGTTACATTTTATTAATATTCCACAATACTTTTCGATTAATTTTGTTTATTTATTTCTGGGCTGGTGGCGTAGACAAGTTTGAAGTGATGCTGATTTATTTGCGTTCGTAAATTGCATTTTCCCTGAGCTGGAGACGTTGATATTCTCCAACTTTCCAACTTTAAGTTGAAGGTGAAAAACGAAAATTGAAGCGGGCGGAAAATCATAAGTCATAAAGTTTTGACACAAAAATACACAAACGCAATAGAAAACTGTAACAATTTAAAAACAAACAAATAAATTTGCAAGACAAAGCAAGAGCCTGTAGGATGTATGCAACATTTTCGTTTCTTTTCTGTAGATTTGTATGCATTTCACTGCATTTACACGATTTACATCTGCAGAGTTTGCAAAGTGCGCAAAACGCACAAAAGTGCAGGAAGAGCCGTAACACGGAAGCTCATTGCTTGTAGGATGTAGGTAGATGTAGAAATAATGGGCGTAATGCAAGTGCTAGCAGTAGAGAGAATGGTGGTGAATCGTTCACGGTCCCTTGAGCGTTGCATATAAATCCTACCCTCTAACCTCGAAAACGGCATTCCTCTATTGTCTCTAGCGTCCCGCATATTATGCAACCCACTCTACACTCCGAACAACGCGGACATAAATGTAGTGATAAACATGAAACATGGTGTATGAAACAATAACATATTTTTATTAGCCTAGGACAAACAGATTCGGAGATTGTTAGAATGCGAAAAACATAAAGGAGGACGAGGAGGAGGTGGAGGATGTTGATGATGCCAGTGATACGAATGATGCTGAATGGTGATCAAGATTCTGTTCTTATTGCTTACAAGATCAGCTTTAAATTTGCTGACGAATTTTCGTTCTTAAGATTTCAGGTCAAAAAGTGTAGTAATTTGGAAACAATTTTTTTGTCTTTTCACTTAACTACATCTAAAATCTAACCAAATTCTCGTCTACTTTCTTTTCTATTTATCTTTTATATAATCGTATCCAATTGCAGTTTATACTCTTCTCAAGAAAGAACTGTTCCTCCATAGAAATGTTTAGGTTTGTCTTAAATTGTGTGCATCTTTAAGAGAAAAGTTCACGAAAGTGACTTAAGTCTAATATCATCTATATCTTCACGTCTCTCACATTTTTGCCCATGTTTTAGTCAAGACTGATTGACATTGATTGCTTTGCTTAAGTTGACTTTAGATAAATGTCCTTAGAAAACCGAAGAAATTCTCAATTGGGAGGCAAAATGCGAGAAAGTTTGGCGGACTAAGAAAGAACACAATTGAGTTTTATTCATCTGAAGAAATCTTCTTTCCATCTTTGCTCATAAAAGGATGCAGATGGAAATAAATAAACAGATAGCAAATGAATGAAAATCAATAAATCCATTAAACTAAGCTGTAGAAATTGTTTTTCTCCAGGTATTTTGCTTTCTAGCAATGCATTTTGATAGAAAGAAGAAAAATGCAATTTGCCATTAAGACCTTTCGTTGTTTTTTGCTTGTACGTTTCTTATTATTCCTTTTTTCTTCGATTTAGAAGTTGCATGCATCAAATGCGCATATTAATTGCAATAAACTGCACGCACCGTGATGGTAATTACGTTGCTTGTAATGCATCGAGTGCAACGTAATGAAACTGCAATGAAAATGCAAAAAGGTAGAAATTTACTCGATCTACCATGCAATGCATGTACATGTGCATTTCAACATAAATTCACTACCTGCGGATGCGTCTTTAATTGATCTGCAGGTCTTTAAAGTCTTAGATTGAGACCAAACAAGAAACTTGTTTTGTGCATTGATATTTTTTGCTTATTCTTAATTACTTGCTGCTTTCGTATGCATAACTGAAGAAAAGATAAATGATCATTATATCAGTACCAATATTTTTGTTTTAGTTTGTTTCTCTGCATTGATTCTTAGAGTTTTAATGCAGCCAGTATCAGTTTGCTTGTTTTTACATTAAATAGAAATAGATGCATGTTAAATGAATTTCAAGTTGAATCTCTTTGGAATGGCATTGCAATAAAAGCAGCAATGAGAAGAATTTACAAATAACAAATATAAGAATATTTTAATGTGATTATGGCCGAGAATAAGTCGAGAGATGAAAGTTTCTTAATTTCGATATCATTAAAACTTTTCCGCTTTAAACTTTTTACGATCTCTTTGTGTCCTTTTACTTGAAGCACGCTTCTACCTTAGGTTATACATTTTGCTCGAATCGTAGTTATCTTTTATATCGTGCTGGTAAATTAAGTAAAACAATGTCTGCTCATTTATTATGTTGCAAGCTTTGATTTTATTTACTACAAGATAATGTATGCTGTTGCTAATCATAGATGTCTTATCTTAACTGATGCTAACCTAAGATATGTTCTAGTGTAATGTCGGCAACTTTGAAAGCCTCAGCTAAGACCGAGTTTAGCAAAGCTCGTTTTGACTTAAGTTGAGTTTATTCAGGATGGTTTGCTCATCGGACGATTACATCATTGGATTATACTTTGCGCACGATGCACATGCAATGTGAATAATGTAAATGCACATGTAACGTACTTTCAACTAGAATAGAATATATTGTGCTAGTCATGTAAGGATCATGCTCAGTAAAGCATGTTATTATTTAGTTGTATCTCTTGGAATTACCAGCATGTCTCCTTCTCTAATTCTTTACCATAATGTGTCAGAAATGTCGCGAAAATCAACTTGAATTAGGTGTGCGATAAAATTGCTGTGTAAGTACAATAATAGCACAGTTTTAATTAGATTTGCACTTTTTGATTTGTGGATTATATAATAATTTTTTTCGGGGTTTATTATATCTAAGCCAATATTTTTTGTTGGCCACACGCGCCAGCTTGTCACGTAGCTTGTTTTCATTGCAAGCAAGTCATTGTTATGCGAGAGGATAAAAATGAAGTGGGAATATGTCAGTAGCGAGGCAGCTTATTAATGAACTGGATGAAAGTAGCTAGATCCAAATAGAGTTCTCGTTTCTCTTGTTGAAGCAAAATATAAGATATGCTACGTTAGTAAATTATGAAAACAAGCCCAACCCATCCTGTTGGTGGACATGGTATGACGTTGAGATTGAAATTATTGAATGTGGGCCAACATGTGCTCAAGTTGTCTCTACTTTGGCCACATGACTTAAATCAACATGAACTCCAACTAAGTCAAGTAGAATCCAGCAAAGTCAATTTACGACGGCTGAAAAGACTTAAAAGCAAAAAAAAGGAAAAGGCATAAGCTGAACGTCAAATATGACACACTTTGCAGAAATTGCAAAAGAAAACATGGAAAATACATTCGGCGTCACTTGTGTGAAATGACTTTCTTTATTCTAATTTGTTTTATGAAGTAAATTCTACAACACTTTCTTGTATAACACTTTGCAAATGTGAATCATTGAAACATCTATAAAGTATTTCGTAACACCTAAAACATTGTAAGAAGATGGACTACGCTTACAACTTGTCTGCTAACATAACAAATTCGTGAGGTACAAGTCGTGTTGTTCACATTTTCTTCTCTCTTTGTAAATTAGTTCAATTCAGCTTTAAATTGATGGAAGATTCTTTTAATGCTTCAAATAAAAATACAATCCTTAAAAGACTTTTATGATAAAAGAGTTCAGTTAAAACTACAAAGGAGTACGCTTGATGTACCACAAGAAGAGAAAACTGTAATAGACTTTGGTGAAATAAACGCAGTGTTGCCAACTAACGCAGTAAAAAAGTGAAGACGTGAAGTAGAGATATTGAATTGGCAGGCCCTGGGCGAAAGTTGATCATTCACATAATAAGCTACTCAGGAATGGTGAACTGTTCATGCATGACTATAAATGAAGCAGGTGAAACGAGTGGAAACTGAGAAATTGGCAAATATTATAAAATCACCAATTTCAATAACAATAGACTGCAGTAATTACTTTCATTATTCCGTTTGGTTCAAAATCTCGTGTCGAAATGGTGAGGATGAGCGAACACTTCATTTTGTGAATGCAGCCAAGTTAGGTAAGCAGGAAATCATCTTGAATAGATCTTGACACATCTTAATGTGTTTGTCTCGTCGTTACAAGGAAGCGACCTCGGTGCACGCAATAGATTTGTTCTCTTTGATCTGACATTAAGGACATTAAGTGCACTTTACTCTCGTGAGCATTTGCGCATGATCATAATGTGTGAATGCACTTTGTACATGTTGAGAATCAAGCATCAAATCGCTTTTGGCACAAGTTGCGACCTTTACTGAGCAATCAGCACTAAATAATTGCAACGCAGATTACATGCTTGCACAATGAGTATTGCGATTCGGAGATATGCAACTTTAATCATGCCACAACTATAAAGCAATCCTTTTTACTGGGATGAATTACTAATGTCCCAGTGTGATGTTATAGACGCATAGCAGCGTACTTGGAAAGTGTAGACATAAAGCATTTTATTTCAGAAAGGTGAATAACACCTTAAGCTCTTTTTGCGTTAAATATATTTGGCATACTTACTCCAACTTACATGTTGTTTACCCACATTACAGCAATAGCATCGCAGCAAGTCATGCGTACAACAAATAATTATTACATGCCATATTGTACCTCTCTTTCGATGCGCAGAAATTTTTGTGTTGAGCCTAGGTTCTGAAAGGTTGCAATTTAATTTGTGAATTAGAGAAATAATTGCCTAGAGCTGCTTCATCATCATACTGTAGATGCTTGCATAACACTCATGAGAACTGCACAAGTCAAGCAGAATTACAGCAGGAATACAACATATTGAAATATGATCATAATAACGATTCAACATTTTTATTCTTCTGCAAGAATAAGAAGTCATTTGCTACGAGAGTAGTTCGATGATTAAGCAGATTTTTGAATCAAATCCAGAATCACAGAATAATCTAGCTGTGTCTTGGACTATCAAGGAACTAGTTGGAGATATAGGAAAGGAGTAGCAATAACAAAAATTACTTCCGATAATGAAGCAATGGTAACGAATAGTCATGTTTGCTCAAGTTGAAGTGAAACAATTTTGCATACCCACCATGCTGACTCAGCATGCTCATCGAAAGCTCATCTTTCAAGACTAACTTTTGTTGGTGCAGATAGTTTTCACTATTTGATCATGGATTCGATTGAGAATATTGATTAACTCGACTTACTCGACTGCCAAACACGCTTTGTTCTGGAGACTCACCAGCCCTAGGAGAGTTGTCTGTCTTCTCAGTTCAGACTATTTCTCCTTACAAGGTACAAGCTGAAAAGTATGCCTCTCGTGCGTTGTGACAACCGAACCCAAAACGCAGGTAACTCAGTTCAACCGTTCGTTCTGGGCGATCTGGGATCTTACATAAAAAGCATTAATCTTTCAGCCAGAATGTTGGTTTGTGCATCAATGTTTGAAATTTTGTTCACATTGTCAGGTCGTCGAAATTCACGTTGCATGCACGGGAGTTAGTCGGATTTTTGCCTCGGCGGGACTTTGAAATTTTTTCAATACGTGTTACGTATTAATGTATAATAGTCAGCAATTTCCGTGTTTTCTATTCCGTTCTCGTTTGATTAGTTAATCTACTTCGATGTGTTTCAATGTAGTATTTATTACTGAACATTATCGACAAATGTGAACGGCCTACATTGCAGTAGATACCTTTCTCCGAACATTTACAAACTGCCACTCTCGCATTTTGGCATTTAGTGGACCTTAACTAATCGGCTTGGAGTACAACAAACAACTTCAATTCCTGCTAGATTACACACTTTACAATTAAGTGTGTGCAGTGTTTTCCAAAGCGCGATATCATAAATTGCGCCAATTCGATTGAATTGCTTTGATATGTGATAAAAGGAAAGAAACGTGATTTAGAGTGTGCTGACTTTAATAATGCGGAAATGCATGAAATAAAACTAGAAAGTAAAAAAGCAGTGCAGAAAACATGTGATTTTTTTCTAAAGCCAGCAAAGTATAAAAAAAGTAACGTGTTGAATGGTTTTAAATGAGAATTAATGCTGGCGATATAAAGCTGCAAAGAAAAGCGTTGCAAAAAAACAGAGGAAAATATCTGGAAGAGTTTAATTGCGATTTATAGATTAATTTCCTATCGACGACGGCGCCGTGCTGCCTTTAATGCTCTTAGACTGTTCATCGACTGCGCTAATCTCACTTTGCTCTCCTTTTTCCTCTTTTCTGCTTCGATTTTTTAACGCCTCCAATGTTTCAATACGTGGAGCCTTTTCTTTTCAAGCCGGGAACAAAAGGATAAATCGTTGTGGGTATTTTACAATCAGGACCAGTGGCTTTTATTTTGTAACTTTTAGTTGATTTGCTGGGAAAGCTCAGGAGATAATAGGAAGTTAAGTGCTTCAAGTGGAGCTCGAACGTGGAAAATCAAACACTGGGAGGGAGCGGAACGGAAAAACTGGACAATCGAATGAGATGATACATGTTGACTTTATTTGATATGTTTTGAACGCGTTTTGCTTATTGCAAAGCTTTAAGAGATGAAGTAAAGGTCAAAAGGTCAGAGTTGAGTTGGAGCTTTAGGACAAGCTGCGCAATCACTTTCGCACTCGACAGTCAGGTGGAATATAAACTGAATTCAAGACACCAGTATTTTATACATCTTAATAAAACACGTCACAATAGGAATGAAGATAAACTGTGCTGCTTGCGAAGCAAAAAGGGAACCAAACACTGAGAGATACTCATCAAGAGACTACATTTCCGGAAAACCGGTGCTTTCGGCGCTTCGTTTACTTGACTTATTCCACTCCACTTCTTCTAGAGTCAAGACGACAGACTCTGGAAATGAAGTGATTTGATTTAATAAGTTGCTTTTAAATCAACTTGACCTTACTGACTTTGTGATTTGCAATTCTGTGCTTCAATCTGCATACAAAAAATTGCTAACTAATTACTAATATTGTACAAGCTACACCTCCATCAACTATTTTCAACATTGGTCCATGCTAATGTTGTTAGATCTATTAACGTTTTTCCATCGTTCCATAACACACCACGGCGCAAATGTAAGCATTTCTGCCTCTCTTCTATTTCCCGGCTGCAGATAATGACGGAATGACAATGTACATTGTGTGCATTCACAGTAGTTGTGT
>JAODGC010045575.1:29420-41564 GCA_027574925.1 Ecitoglossa quadriceps | reverse complement strand
AGACGTGAGCATGGGAATGCGCGGAATTGAGAATGAAATGTGTTTTATCACGCAAGGATTAGATCAGTTGCCTTAGACAATATCACGCGACGTACAAAACTTAAATACACTTGCTAACATTTAAATTAATTCATGTTTAACCCTTTTAGTACCGAACGATGATAAATTATCGTGCGGTGCACTTGCAAAAAGTACTAACGACGATATATCGTTGGGGCTCCATTGGAGGCTTATTGTACTCATCACAAGGGGTCTGTGTTTCAAAATAGCTTTATAAAATGTTAAAATTATTAGTGCCGCGGGTCTGTATATGTTAGAGGGATAAGATAGATAAAATCTTTAAGATATTTGTGATGTTTATCGGAGAATTTAAGCGGCATGCGTGCATCAACTGGGCAAACGTAAAATCGTGTTCAATTTTTCTTGATCCTAACGTGCATTCAAGATTTTCATAAAGACACAATTAACGGTAGAAAATGTTGTCAATTGTATCGATACCTTTTTGAAAAAAATTATATTTTGTTACGAATATAGATGACGCAGTATTAGTGCGAATTGTTATTGAGATGGATTTAACTGTAGGGATTTACATAAAACCCCTACCATCATTCACCACAACGTACAATGTACCGAACGCACATGAATCCGACCTGGATTCCGCATCAGAATCACGTCGCATAAACGCCACGCACGTGCCGAGTGCACGAGCGCCACGTCCCTAGAAAAGGCAAAACCTTGCTTCGGAAAAGGGGAGTCCGCCTCGGGAGTCCACCGCAGCAAGTCCAACAGCCATCCGCTGCAGCTAACCAAGCCCGGTCATCCACGGCAGTCGAGTTAAGCCCGGTCGTCCACAGCTGCTTACCACCGCCCAGCAGCTTGCCACCGCTCGGTCGCCCATCGCCGCATCACTGCAGTCCGCTACAATCCCCCGTGTTCTCCGGTAGGACTCACCCAGCCACCGTACCCCGACGTACGCGCACAAACCTTCCACATAACTGTAGAATATGGCGACAGTGATGAAGATGAGCAATTATTTGGGCCAAACCATCAGTGTGATCGCAGAAATATAACTATAAATATCTATAATAATACTTATATTTTTTTTAGTGACGTATTACCAACTGCATGATTTACTTATGTAGTAGATTCGTCTGTCGCTTGCCGTGCGTCATAGCGTTATCTTTCCGTTTTGTTAGCCGATTTCTGCTATTCTAATGCAAATGATTGCCAACTGCAATGTCTATACATTATACTAAATGATGTATATGAAGCTATGACCAAATGATGACTTTTTCATGTGCAATTACCATTTGAAAGAAAAAATCACTTCTACAATTTTTGTTATGTCTTGTATGTATGTTATTCTAATGATTTTCAACAAATAATGAAACACAATGTGTATCATTTTATTCTCCCATTATTTCCAAATATGTTGCTTTTTATATTTTGTAAATATCCCTTCTACTTTCGTTTTTATGAGCGTTTTTGCGAACCTCTACAAATTTGCCGATTTGGCCCAGTATTCAGTACTAAATAGTACCTTAGTACGTAGTACCTAGTAAATAGTACCGGTACTAAATTGTTGCATCGCGATTGCTTGAGGAAATCGCTAGTCAACTGCGACTTCAGTTTGTTTTTTTCGTCACTGATTATGAGTGGGAAATGACGGATGAGGTTAATGTTGAATATTGGTATGTTGTTGAGGGACGAGTTGCTGCTCTCACGTTCCGTTTTTATACTCTAAATTTTCTGTACTTTACAAACTTCTTCATATCAGTGATCGGTCGGGGTGTCGGTTAATAATCAAGTACCAAATGTAGTGGAAGAATTAGTGGCCTAGGAACGAAAGTGTGGGAGAGAAACTAAACATAACCTAAATTATTAAACGATACATTTTTAACTACGACACCTAAAACAAAATAAATACAATCTTATACGCCCAACTGAACAGGTACTAAAAGAGTTAATATAATATATACGTTGAGAAATCATTTGCTTTTACCCAAAACTACTTGTCAAATATATTCATTAAAGCTAACTCGCGCATTGTGTTATTACGTGCTAATTTCAGTATAACTCTTATCGCAACAACATTTGAACGTGTCAACAACGTGCCACTCTTAGGGCACAAAAAAGGGATGTTCCTATATTGAGCCTCGAATGCCCAAATCACTTTATCATCTAAATATATTTTGTAAATTCCAAAGAAATAACGAAGAATCCAAATGCTTTAAGGTATAGCGATAAGTGATACTTGGCGCAGAAAATTCGGTTTATTACGGAGCTTTTAAAGTATTGTACCAAGCAAAGCATAATAATAATAAGATAAATAGTATATCTTATTATACTAAGACATATGCTTGTAAAATGCTGTAGTACCAAATACCTAATCGGATCATTAATTCAAATGTGTTTTACGTCACTAACGAGTATACATTGGTAATAAATTGTTTTAAATTACAATTGTTATTTTGGATGATTATTTCATTTACGATTGTCGCATTGTCGTTCAACATCATGTGCGACATTCGCAGCCAGGTAAATACGAAATGAAATAAAATCCGACGCCAATTTCCGCTGTCGCCGCGGAATAGGCACCAGGAACGTTATATTAACAAGACAGTTAACCACAAAACTGTGTTTGCTCTTAGAAAAACAATTTGAGGTCTTAGACTGAACATGAAGATTAGGAGACCAGGTGACATCTAAGCATAAAATATGCTCTAAAAAGCATTTGTCATGTGCAAACTATTAGTTCCGGCACCACTGTGTTTTAAACTTCAGCGACTACAAGTGAAGAACACTAGTAGCATAGAACAACTATTTGTTGGTACAATCGAAGTGCATCTTTTCGAGATTAAGCAGCCTAACATTTATAAAATGTTTGGAATACAAATATTAGTAATTCAATGGTTTCTGTTTGGTTTCGTAATCTGTGACTGGGTTGAAATTCCTCTCTCGCCAAAAAAAACATACTTAGGTAAGTATTTGATGCAATTTGTTTATATCCATATCCACTAATGTCTTTTTTCAAGTTACACCTTATAATCCTTATATTTACACACCATCCTTGGTGTTTACATCAACTACAACTGAGCTTTATGAGACTATGCAACCTTTGCCTAAACCAAAAGCGACCAAATCACATCCAAAGAAATCAGCAATAAAAGTCCCAGAAGTCATGCAAAAAATAACATCAGCAGTCACATCAGCTAACTCTTCTACAAAGAATGTAGTGAAAAAGCACGATCTTTTAAGCAAGTTCAACTCAAACCACTCTAAACGTAATCCACTGAATCTTGATACCAATACAAAATCGGCAAAGTTTACAACAACGCAATCCACCATTTCGGAGAGTCCACTCATGCCCAACAAAAACGATCACTCTAATTACGAGGAGGACGATTTAGAAGAAGACGACGATTATGAAGATATATACGATGACGATGAAGACAATTTTACAGATATTAATGACGATGAAAGTGACATAGATTTAGATCCTTCAGATATCAGTGGTAATCATAGAGAAAAACCAATCTACGATCAACCCGACGCTGATTATTATGAAGAAGACGATTACGAAGAGGAGTCTCCACTCGAAACACCGAAAGGCAATACTAGGCCAAATCAAAATGGTTTCACTTACGTAAATTTTATGCCATATTTGCAAAACATTCAAAGCACTTTGATTCGTAACTCGCAAACAAATACCGTAAATGGCAAAGTATCATTCTTAACGGATATTAAAAATCGACTGCTTCATGCTATTCGTACGTTATCAGTAATTTTCTTGTGACTGAACATTACTTCATATGTATGTAATTTATAGAGTCACGTATTGATTCAATTTGGAAAGGCAGGAAATCACGTAAAGCCAGATCAGCTCGAGGTGATATGTGGGATTCTTGGGAAAAGGGTGAACATGGAATGGAATTTCCATCAAATGAAGGAGCATTATTAACACTGGGATTTCTTACTTTTGCAGTGTTTTTAATCAAGTGTATTTTGGTAAGTGCAAGTATTTACTTTTTGTTGGAGAATACATTAAATTGTTTATATCTTTACTCAGAAATTAATTCATACAATCAAAGGCAAGCATTACAACAAAGGCATGACTCAAATTATAATTCAGAATGGAACTGCTGCTCCTGCAATGAATACCTTTCGTTTTAAAAGGGAAACTTTTGATGATGAGGAAATTGCTAAATTCATGACAAACCTTGAAACCTACACACCCCATTAGTACAAACCTTACAAACTTGAAAATATTTATTATCTTATTTATTATAAATATTACGGAATTTATTACTTAAGCCAATTAATCTTAATTGTATTTTCTTAGACATAGTAAATAGATAAATCTTATGACGTGCTCCAGAACGTTTGACACATAAATTCAGGATGTTATCTGCTATATTCCATTTCATATTGGTGTCCATCTTTTCTTCTATTCACTATCTATATTTCTCACTCCTACAACCCCTTTCTCTTGCTATACTCACTCACTCCTCTCCACGCGCTTTCTTAACCCCTTCGCACTCTCCCGCGGCGGCACACTCCAGCACCCGGGCTCTCGCTGCCGCTCTTTTTTGTTCACACTGCCAGTTTCGCCATTCCGCACGCTCTCTCTTTATTATTAGACAAACTAACCATAACAAACCTAAACTAAACATAAGATATATATAAAATCGTCTACACATTTATTCTTTTATTCCAAGAAGGTAACGTTGAGGTCATACAGTTATAAGACAAAGTTTTATCAGGGTTGTTGGGGTTAGCATTATCTTTAAAGACTATTGTACAGGTTAGTGGCGAAATGTGTCACTTCCGGTATAATAATCCTGGTGGCCGGTTGAAACAAAAAAAAAGAGAGAGAAATTGTCAAAAAGAGGTAAGTAATGCATGCCTTCGAGTTCCTCACTATCAGAAAAAACTTCAATTTTTGGAAATCTCTTTACTCTTTTATTAAGTCTCTTGAGAAGACAGATGGAATGGTGGTATTTCCAAGACGCTTTTACAAATTTGTAAATTTGGAACAGCAGGCTCTAGGCTGATTAACATTGGAGAATTTTTGAAAATACGACGCAATAAAAATATTTTTTAAATTTAAAAATCGTTTCAAGAATCAAAGTAATTAAAATAGAATACTGCGTTGATTATTTTCGTCGTTTTAAAGAAAAAAATTTAAAAAGGGGATTCTGCTGGGATTTAAAATTTAAACTTTTTAAAGCATAGTAGTCGTAAACAGAAACTGTAGGGGTTCACATGAATCCTTACATTCATTCAACAATCATCCAATATCAGTACCTCGTTGCGGAAACGCTACGCGCGTCCGACGCTGATCATCAGCAACACCTTCCAGGAACACCACGCATATGCCGGACGCATATGCACCCACATCCCTATAAAAAAGCAAAACCTTCCATCGGGAAGGGGGAGTCCGCCTCGGGAGTCCACCACAGCGAGTGATCTTGGTCGAACAGCGCACTTCGTCAAGGAAATCCATCCACTGCACCTCGTCAAGAAGATCCATCCACCACACCTCGCCAAAGAGACCCAACCGCACGGCAGTATCCAGTGGACACCACCACGAAGCCGCCAGACGCATTACAACCGCTCGCTGCCACCCAGTACGCGCCCCCCAAACGCACCCAGTCGCCTCTATGCCTCGACGTATACGACCAACCTTCCACAAAACAAATGAAAATGCACAATAAAGCTTATAAAAGGCAAATAAATGATAAACGTTTGAATATGGAATGATTCGAGAAACAGATCACGGTTAATGTGCCAATACATATTTTATAAATCTTAGTTAACAAATTGTACTATTACAACAGATATTAGTTGCACACTCTAGAAACCAAGCGAAATATACGCAGTTGTACTGCAAAAATCGGTTGCCCCTTTGTTTTCACCGGATTAAACAGTTTGCAGGACGACAGGACATTCCACCAAACAAACATGCTATTCAAGCTATTGCTACAAAATCACAATTTACTAATTTACTTGTTGTATATTTCTTATGTGTTACTAAATGTGTCTTTGTGCTCCCACTCTTGCAGCAGCTGCGATTGTTTCTGTCCCTGCATGTGCTCCACCAACAACAATCATTGTGTTGTTTGATTTGCTTTATTACTCGTTGTTAAGAAACATAAAAATCTAAGTGATGAAAAACTATCATCTAGGTTTAATTGAGACTTTGATCTATATAGTCTAAAATGTTAAATTTTAAATATTTGAAGAGAAGATGTTTTGTGCAGATTGCATTAAACTTAAGGTTTGTAAGTTAACGCTCATATCTTCTTCAGATCACTTATGGAGTATTCTATGATTCAATGTCACACACTTGTGTGTGCCTTTAAAATAGTTATTTCAACGAAACGCAAATGTAACGAGTTGGCATGCGATTTCACAAGTGGTGAAAGACTAAGGGTGTTGATCAAACTGGCATGGATAACCGTACACTCGTACACCACCATAACACTGCACGCACTTCAGTGTATAGGGTTGCAACATTTCACGCAAATTCTAGGCCCATCTTATCATTGAAAATAACAAGAAAAGTAGTGTCGTAACAATGAACTCATACTTAGTCAAGTAAACATTCCTTATTACAATATAATTGTTTGATATATGTGTTTGTACCAGCATTTATATTTGACCTAATTCTTCAGAAGCTATCCTAATTATAATTACGAAAATCACGGGACAATCATTCTATGGAGTCACAGCCGCAATCTAAGTCCAAATAACAATAATCAAAGTTTTTTTAAAAAGGAGGCATCCATACTTTGCCCAGTGCTGGATTCCGCACATCAAAATTAACCAAGTGTCGTCAATTTCATTCCAAACGAAAATTTCCTGTTGCAGCGTTATTTGATTGCTCACTTCTTAACCACACGCTTTCCTGAAGGACGTTTAAATTCGGCGCAACCGCTTCCCGTCAGAGGATTGCGAGGTATGTTGGACACATCATTTTGGTACATGGTAATAGGGGAAGTAGCCATATTTATCAGATTGTTACTGTCACCTCCGCCATGTCCCTCATTTACAACTCCTTCAACTGGTGGATTTGGCAAGGATTGAATCGTCGCTGCTTGCTCCTCGATGGGCGTCGGAATATCTCCATTACTTTCTATCTCCACCTTACTCTCAAGTAGCGCCGCAGCCGACTCTGCGTTTCCCATACACCCCGGGGGGAAAACACTAGAGTTTGACCATTGTCTACGATTAATATGAATTGGGCGCTTTCCTCCCACACTGAAAATTTGATTTCCACCGTCAGTAATATCGGATGTTGAATTGAAAAGATCAGCGCGTTCCATGATAACGTTCAAAACATTCACCGTCGTTTAAACATACCTTAGGGAGAATGACAAGCTTTCTTTATGTTGTGGCTGGGAGCTATGCAACGTATAGCACTTGTTTTTCCCGTGTGCGTCTTGGATATTACATAATATCGCGCGATTTGGTCTACATAGTTATTGCTAATATAAATGTCCACCATCTTGGATCATTTATCATCACTTACTTTATAATGTATGTATCTTTTTCTGTGGCCAACTCTTATAGTGAAGTAAAAATACACCTAATCTTAAATTATGAATGAAATAGACATGGAATCTATCTATTATCCCTATTCTTCTGGTATTCTTGTTGCTGCTCTCGCATCTGGTCTGATGCTGCCCTTGTTCCTCTAGAATAATCAGGTAACATAATATACAAGTGGGATATCTAGTGGTCTGGTAACGGAAATGTAAGAATGAAAACTACACATAATCCACATTATGACCTAATGATATATTAGAACTGTAGTAACTAAAAGTAAATAATCTGTATTGTCTCACAACTAAACACCATTATTATACAAAATTTTTTTATTTACTTACAATTTGAAGTGCTGTGTTATCTTGGAACATACCGTAACCCTTCGTCGTGGATGCATTTATCGTTACAAGGAATCACGTACTCTGTGCGACATTAGTTAATTACTTGCATGGAAAAGGCACATAATATATTGATTGCATTATTATTTCTTCTTCAACCAGTGTAGTGTAGTTCTGAAAGTAGACACACATCAATACATGCTAAAATGAATTAAATTGGAAACATAGGCAATTTAGTTCTTTGTTGTTTGCTCAAGAATTAGAAACTAAGGGTTTTATAATCCCTATGAGCTAAACAGGAAAACAGTTTATTTTTATTTGTATTCTATAGTCACGTAACATTGTTTTGAGATGAGTTTACTCGATGTACACCTATTAAAATAAAATTTAATCTTATTAATCTGAAGAATGCATCAAGTCGAAGACGATTTATATCATAATATACTCATGTCACAGTAAACTCATCACAATACAATGAAGATATATATTTATATTATAAAAGTCGAAAAATTAAAATATGACCGAAAACGCACCCATCTGATACAAGCTGTTCCGGCCGTTCCGGCGGTGTGTACCGGGCGCACACGTGAGTAATCCCTTCGCGTCTGGGGCGCGATTATAACCTTACTTTTCCCAAGTTTTTAAGTTTGCATTTGCACCAATTGCATCGAGGTTTATAGGTTGCATCACGTTTACTATTTGAAAACAGGTTGTGCCTGGTTAAGAAATTTATCACGTGCTCAAAACTTTCTCTTCATCCCCATACATCTATAATAATGGGGAAGCGTAAAGCAGGATTCCGTAAAGGAGGGAATAGAAATAAAGTAACAAAATCAGTCAGTTTTTCTGCATGACTTAGCAGTAGGTAAAAATAAGTATCTAATTGATTTTTTTTATAGAATATTCGACCTATTTCCGACACTAGAAAGCCTTATGAAGATATAGTTAGAGAAAATGAAACATTTGATAAATATTATAAGGTACAAGTTGTTACATTGTGTATAATTTACATTAACTTCCAATATTGCAGTATGTCAAAGTTTGCCAAGATAGTGAATGGGATGATTTCTTAAAATACATGAAATCAGATTTGCCCACCACTTTTCGTATCACTGGATCTAAATGTGAGGCAAAGAAAATGGTAGATATTGTTGAAAGCCAGTACCTACAAGAACTGCTTAATAAGAATGAAGCAATGAAAACATCTATGTTTTCTTTGCCTTGGTACCCTAACAGCCTTGCATGGCAAATGAATATTACAAAGAAAGAGATTCGCAGGGAAGAAGCTTTCTACAAACTGCATAATTTTTTGGTTTCTGAGACAATGAATGGTACAATATCTCGACAGGAAACAGTTAGCATGATTCCTCCTATTGTGTTGGATGTACAATCACATCATAAGGTATTGGATATGTGTGCTGCACCTGGGTCCAAAACTGCCCAACTTCTTGAGTTTTTACATGCTGATGATGTAGCTGTTCCAGCTGGATATGTAATTGCTAATGATGTGGATAATAAGAGATGTTATATGTTAGTTCATCAAGCAAAAAGATTAAATTCGCCATGCCTGGCCGTAATTAATCATGATAGTGCTGTTTTACCAAATTTAAGTGAGACAGTTAATGGTGTTGTAGAGCAGGTGCAATTTGATAGAATTCTTTGTGATGTACCATGTTCAGGGGATGGAACTTTAAGAAAAAATCCGGATATTTGGGCTAAATGGACTCCGGCAAATGGTATTAATCTTCATGGGTATGTCTTAATATTTTGTACATCTAAAGGAACTATTAATCATTGAATTTTATCCATAATTCTCAGGATTCAGAATCGTATTTTACGTCGTGGTTGTGAATTGTTAAAAGTGGGTGGGAGGATAGTTTATTCAACATGTTCATTGAATCCGCTAGAGAATGAAGCTGTTGTTCATCGAATTTTATCAGAAACGGATGGTGCAATGGAATTGGTGGACGTTACTTCAGTGTTACCAGGTTTAAAGTATTCACCTGGTATGGACTGTTGGCCGGTAGGGTCAAGAAATTTGGAGTTCTATGATACTTTTGACGATGTTGATCCAAAGTGGACCACGACTTTACGACCACAGATGTTTCCACCTAAAACTGATAACGAAAAGAGGAAATATAATTTGAATCGATGGTAATCTTTACATACCAAGCGAACATATTGCAAATTAAGATACTAATAGAATTTTTTGCAGTATACGAATTCTGCCACATCAACAAAATACGGGTGCCTTCTTTGTCGCTGTACTTCAAAAGTTAAAACCGCTTTCCAATAAAGAAAAATCATTTAAAGTCGAACCAGAAGATGTTAAAGGGGAAGATTTCGACCCAAAATTACCACAAAACCAACGTAAACGGAGGCGTCAAGATGGATTTAAAGAAGACCCTTTCGTGTTTTTTACGGAAGATGAACCAGTTTATAAAGAAATTAAGGACTTTTATAACATTGACAATGACTTTGATTCAAAATGTTTACTTGTGAGGTGTCACAGCGGCAAGAAGAAAAATGTTTATTATACATCACCAGCAGTAAGGGATTTGATTGTTACAAATCAGGGTTCAATACGTTTTATTAATACGGGCGTTAAACTCTTTGTGCGCACTGATAATAGGAATATGAAGAGGTGTCCGTTCCGCATTGCGCAGGATGGATTAGAGAGCATCTTTCCTACTATGGGCGAGAGTAGAAAGATTTCAATTCCAAGAGCAGACTTGGTAACTTTGTTACTTAATGATGTTCCAGAGAAATCGCCTAAAATTGAAGAATTGTCTCTCGAGATCCAAGAACAATGTAAACATTTTGATTCGGGAAGTTGTGTATTGATTTATACCGAAAATGGGGGCAAAGATGATCATTCATTGGATACTGAAAAATTTGTTCTACATTTGAGTGGATGGAGAGGTACACACTCACTCAGAGTGTACATGGCCCAATGTGCTACTGTTCATTTATTGCGATTATTGGGCGAGGATGTGACTAAATACGGTAAGCATTTTCACCTTTTTACGTATAATTACTATTATATTGTTATATTAATGTCGACAGAAAAAAATAAATTTCAAAAATGTAATGCTAGTGAAGAATGCGACAAGGATGATGGGGATGAAACCACGGATAAACTAGATGAATCTGAATCAAATGAATGAGTGAGTAAAGGATTTATTTTTTAACTTGTTATTACTAAATTGAGGACAAGAATAATAAATTAACTTTAACTATGAGTCCATTTTTGGCTATATAAATTAGTCTGGTAGTATTTTATAAATTTGAACTGCCTAAAGCGACTAAGAATGTATAAATACTTAAACAAGCATTTAAGCAATGTGTAAAATGATACCTACCACTAGTCTCAATATTGAATACTTAATTGAATTCTATGTGGACGTCTCTGGTTACGGTATACCTTGTATGATTCAGAGTTATTTAGTGCGCCTTATGGTATACAAAATAGATTTTCAATCGCAAACGGGTAAATAAAATTTAAAGACGGATATAAAAATCTGTACGATTAAATTTTAATTTTGACTTGTTTAGTAATTGTAGTTTTGATTCGCGAATTCTTCGTACAAGGACGTTCCCCCATTAGGTGCTTTTTCCACACAAACTCTTCATCATCGAGGTTTTCATGGCAAAGTGGGCATCTATTACATCCCTCCGCAATTTCTGCAAAATGCGATGCATTACAGACAACTTCATTAGTTGTTTTCATTAAATGCATACCAGTACAACACAATTCATGTTCTTGTAACTCATCCAATCTTACTGGTTCGGTACATTGTGCGCATTGCGTGTAATTCTCACGATGCTCGCAATCAATGAGAACATGATCCGTCAGTGCAGCCACTTCGACGACCTGGCTGCATTCTGAGCAACGCACAAGCATTGGACACGATCGCCAATAATGTGAGTTCATAGAGTTACTGATGGCAAATATTGCAACCTCTGATTGTCCACAAAAAATGCAGTGTCTGTAATCAGATTTTATAGTTATATAAGTTCTTCCATTGTTTGAAATGAGTTTCTACTTGTCTTCGTCGTCTTTGGATCCGTTGCTTGGTGTTGAAATACCACTTCCACTGTTCTTCTCTTCATTCGCATGATTGATTTTCACAATATTTCCGCCACTCAAGCTTTTCGTCAAAGTGTAGTTACTCTTTTCGGATTCTCCTGTGGCATGACTCACAATATTCATCGTACTTTGACATTTGTTAATTCCTCCATTGTAGCACGGTTC